>CM054059.1:85280883-85497240 GCA_028641055.1 Alopecurus myosuroides | reverse complement strand
CTAAAATGAACCAGAAAAAAAAGACAAGAAAGGCATTATAATTTTCTTGGACATCAGGGTGGTATAAAATGACATGCGTCTAGTGATTATCAGAGAAAATGACCCAGAGCTTGTTAGCATACAACTTGGTGATCTATGTGGCCATAAAAATAAATCGCAATTCTAGCGTGGTTGATCTATTTCGACTATGTTGTTTAGGTATAATAAATTTTTTAGTGCATTATACATAGTTTGAAAATTTTCAATCTCTACTTACAGAGATACACAAAGACGGTTCACATTAGATAGACAACATTTTTGCTTGTCGAACAAGATAAAGTGACTAATGTATACATTAAATACAAAATATAGATCATGATAACAATGGGGTAGTGCATCTGCGTCATACAAATTATTTTTCTGGCAACCTAGTAGGGCATGCGACGGCTTGGATCCGGCTTGGACAACAACGTTGACTTTGATAAATTGATTTTTGTCACAATACATGACAACAAACCTTACTCAGCAAAGTAATATTCTACATGAAACAATTGAGAGTCAAGGGCCGGAAGAGCCTTCCTTTGTAGTTTCTCATGTGATGATGAAACAACTGTTGGAAAATTAGTGGTCCAAAAATGATTTCAAACATTTCAAGAACTAAATGAAGAATTTATTATCTCGGGTGTCAACACAGGGCAAGGCAATAGTTAGATATCTCTTTCTAAGTATACGAACAAATTATATATCTCCAAAAGAATATTCTTCCAAAATCTTAGATGTAGGATTGACACAAATATGATCGCAATTCTTTGGAAAACAAACTCATGAGAGCATTAACATCAGAACACGTGTGTAGAGGAGTATTATCGATGATATGTAGGGTTGGCATGTGATACTACATATGGATGGGAAGCCCGTACATTATGTGATGTGTCAAAGTCTAGGATCCCACTTTGGGGGCGCAATCACCAGCTCGGTACGTAGTACAAGCACTACGGGACAGACAGGAGACGCCGACGGTCTGATTCCCGTCGGGGAAAGGCCAATCCCCGTTGGCGTATGCACAGGCCGACGGCCCTCGTCGGCCTTTTGGTCCGTCGGCGTAGCATCGCGGCCGTCGGCGTAAACTGGGATTCGCCGACGGGATGCCGTCGGCGTATAGGCAGGCAAATTTAAAAAAACAATTCTTTTCAAAAAAAAATTGAATTTTTTTCTGTATTTTTTTATTTCACTTCTCTAGTCAAGGACCCCATTATCGCCTCTCTCAATGACTTCCATTCTCTCCATGCGGATCTACGACCAATAAACAAGTCGTATATCGTCCTCCTTCCCAAAAAAGCCGGAGCCAACAGACCTAACAGCTTCCGCCCTATCTCCCTCCAAAACACCCATCCCAAAGCCATCACCAAATGCCTCACCCTCAGGCTTCGGCCTCTCCTCCCCTACCTCGTTCATCCGGATCAGACTGGCTTCATTGCGGGGAGATCCATCGCTGAAAATTTTGTCTATGCCGCGGACATCGTTCAGAGCTGTCACAAACGGTCCTCCCCGGCTGCCGTCTTCAAGTTAGATTTCCGTAAAGCCTTTGACTCTATCAGTTGGGAGCCATTTGATAGAATCCTTGACGCCAAAGGCTTCCCGCCTCTCTGGCGTTCTTGGATTTCCCGCCTGAACCACTCCAGCCAGACTGCCGTCCTCCTCAATGGGATCCCTGGGAAGTGGATCCAGTGCAGGCGGGGGCTCAGGCAGGGAGACCCTCTTTCCCCCTTCCTTTTCGACATTGTTGCTGATGTCCTCCAACAGCTTCTTCTCCAGGCTTCGCGAGAAGGGCTTCTCCTCCACCCCCTTGTTAACGACCTACCCTGTCCTATCCTGCAATATGCATACGACACGCTTATCATCATTCGATCCATTCCTCAGCACGTCGCTCATCTGAAACAACTCCTCGATCAGTTCTCTCAGGCCACTGGCCTTATCATCAACTTTCACAAAAGTACTTTCGTTCCCATCCAAACTGACGAGCACATTGTATCCCTCATGGCCACTGCTTTTGGATGCCCCGTCTCTTCCTTTCCGCAAACATACCTTGGCCTCCCCCTTTCCCCCTACAAAACCAGACTCTCTGACCTCTCTCCCATTATATCTAAGTGCGATAGCCACCTTGCTGGCTGGCGGGGGCGCTCTCTCCCGATTGGTGGTAGACTCATCCTTGTTAACTCGGTGATTACGGCAAAATTCTCCCATGCCATGGCTGCCGGGCTCCCTCCCGCGGGGGCTGTGGAAGCTATTGATCCGCGTCGACGTGCCTTCCTTTGGACCGGCGAAGAAACCTGTAGTGGAGGCAATTGCAAGGTCGCCTGGGATGTCGTTTGCTCCCCAAAAAAATTTGGCGGCCTTGGGGTTCATTCCCTTCCAAAACAGAACTCCTCCCTTCTCTCCAAATTCATCCTTAAACTCCTCTCTTCTTTCGACCCTCCCTGGGCTTCCTGGTTTTGCCGCCAGTATGGATGGGGGCCTCGCCGCGATCTTGGGGCTGCTCATCGTATGGACACCCTCGTTTGGAAAGATATTGCAACCACCATCCCCGGCTTGCGCCGTCACACCATTGTCTCCATTGGCAACGGAGTCTCGACTGCTTTCTGGTTCGACACCTGGCACGACACTCAACCTTTGTCTGACAGGTTCCCCGCCCTCTTTTCCTGCTCCACCAGACCGCATATCCAGCTGCTCCATGCCCTCTCTCATGGCCTCCACCTTGCCCCTAGACTCTCATCTTCCGCGACCACTGAGCTGATTGCCCTTCGAGGTGTGCTGAATTCCGTAGTTTTGGAACCAGGGACCACGGATACTCGACTCTGTCGATACTCACACGCTAAACCTTCGAAGAAAGATTTTTATGCTAATTTTTTCAGGCAGCTTCCGACGGAAGTTCAGGCCGTGAAGGTTTGGAGCAACGCAGCACCCCTAAAGTGCAAAATCTTCAACTGGCTCACGCGAAGATACCGGCTGCCAACGAACGAGCGCCGCCATCGTCACCAGCTCGCCTCCTCTCCGCAATGTCTTCACTGCCACCTTGACGAGGACACGGACCACCTGCTGGTCCTCTGCCGTCGCGCCCGCGAGATCTGGACCTTTTTCTTCCCCGACGGGGTGGAAAACATTCGAGGGATCCACGACTTGTGGAGTACACGCTGCGGCTCGTACGTTGACTCCACCGTCTGCATCGCGATCTCCTGGAGCATTTGGAAGAGGCGGAATACAGCTTCAACGGCATCGACGAGACGCTTGCCGTCACTGTTTGTCGGATCCTTGCTGATCTTCGCCTCTGGGCGTTCAGATGTACCACTCCTGTAGCTGCTAGCCTTATTAATTCTTGGTGTACTCAGTATGACCCCCCCTTGAGTCCCTCTCACCTCATGTAATTCTCCTCTCACCCCCCTCCCTTAAATCTCCTAAAAACCTTGCGCCCGCCCAGTTGTTCGTTTCAATAAAATGTCCAGGCTGGCTCTAAGAGCCCGCCGTAGTCCCGGTAAAAAAAATCACTTAATCATACTATAGTCACATTTAACTTTAGCTTTAGTCATTTTTAATTTTAATCTAAATTACTCGCTTCTACTAACACTTCCCGATCGGTCACCCATCATGAGATTGCTCCACTCCCAGCACGCTTAACTTCGTACTTCCTTTCCTCTGAGCTATCTAGAAACAACGGATGTGTTGCTGATAATATTATCCGATCAATCCTGCTAACCCTTGTACCATCATGTCACACTCTTTTATTTTATGAATTAAAAAAATTATTTAAATAAAAAATAATAACTAATAATAAACTTGAATCCAAATAATCTTGAATTTAAATAATAATTAACATTTTTGCCTTTTCTATTTAATATTGAATAATTCATATCTATAAATCCGTAAATCAAAATTTGAAAAATAATATGTCTATGTCGATTAGAAAATGAGAGAAATTCAAATATGACATCCAAATACTATTATCCATCATGTATAATACTTTTTTCCTTTTCATTGTAAAAAAATCTATTTTCCATTTTCCTAGTGTAAAAAATGGTTTTTTTTGTGAAGGACCTACCACAAATATATTGCAAATCTTGAGAGATATAATTTTTGAAAATACTAGACCATGTTATGTGCACAAATAACCAATTTGTTTCATATGAAAAGGTTTCCATCCACCTCTTTTGAAAAAAACACAAGTTTCTGTAGATTCCGTTGGAAACTGGTCAAATTTGAACTAAAGGTACCTCATAGTTTGCTCATGATTTTTGGCAATAATCATTTTTAGGTACAAAACTACCTATTTCATCATAGATAAACCAAGAGTTTCTCAGTATTCAACCCCTAGCTACGAACAGGCATGTCCGCCGTCTTGATTTGTTTCTCAAACCGGCTTAGAAAATTCCAAAAAAAATTCAAAACAAATCAAAATGATGCAAGACCTTCGCTTGGTGTCATTACATATGTCCTAGTATACACAAAAAATAATAAATTTGGAATACGTCAGTTGTGTTGAAAATGTGTTCAAAAAAATAACCTACCTCCTCCGAATATTTCAGGGTTTCAGGCCAAATGACGGGTGTTATGGTTAAATCCATGGCATAGTTTGTTTAAATATGCCCATATTCCACACAAACATGCATCTTGGAAGCACAAACAATGTTGACGGAGAAATTTTTCCTTTTCATTGAATAAAAAAACAATTTTCTATTTTCCGAGTGTAAAAAATGAGGTTTTTTTGTGAAGGACCTACCACAAATATGTTGCAAAATTTGAGAGCTACAATTTTCGAAAATAATAGACCATGTTATATGCACAAATAACCAATTTGTATCATATGAAAAGGTTTTCATCCATCTCTTTTGAAAAACACAAATTTCTGCCGATTCCGTTGAAAACTGGTCAAATTTGAACTACAGGTACATCAAAGTTTGCTCATGATTTTTGACAAAAAGACATTTTTAGGTACACAACTACCTATTTCAGCATAGATACACCAAGAGTTTCTCAATATTCAACCTCTAGCCCCGCTAGAGAAAAACCCAGCGTATAGGTCTACACCTGGTAACTATTAACCTTTTTTGTTTGTTCCGTTCTTGATCATGATTTTTTTGAATAATGTAGCTTGAATAATATACATGATTATGTAGATATATTTCTCATTTTCGAAACGAGGTAAAGAGCGTCGAAATCCGAGTTCGAATGCAAAAGTTATGCTCAAAATAGCGAATAAGTAAAAAAAAACAAAGATACGCCGACCGTGGCCGTCGTCGTAGCAAAAAAAAAAACACATAGGCCGACGGGGTTGCTGTCAGGGTATCCAAATATATTTTTTTCTATTGTGCGCGTGCATGCCGGGTATACGCCGATAGCCCCGATATTTGGTCGTTGGTGTATAGAAATGTCGT
The DNA here is from genome assembly GCA_028641055.1 of Alopecurus myosuroides. Taxonomy (NCBI): domain Eukaryota; kingdom Viridiplantae; phylum Streptophyta; class Magnoliopsida; order Poales; family Poaceae; genus Alopecurus; species Alopecurus myosuroides. The sequence goes on along the minus strand of CM054059.1, from coordinate 85,491,835 downwards.
CGGCCTTTCGAGGCTCTCCTGTAGTGAAGATTCTCGGATGAATACAATTATATCTTGACTAGTTTTACTTCCTCTGTCTTAAATTAATTGTCTCAAAGTTGGACAAAAGTGGATGTATCTAGACATGTTTTAGTGTTAGATACATCTAATTTTGTCCAACTTTAAAACAATTAATTTGGGACGGACTGGACTTGATGCACCAGAGGGAGCCGAACTTACACATGAAAGGACACCAAGACTACACCTAAGGTCAAGGGGGGATGATGACCGGATCGGGCATCTTCTGTGGACACCCGCGCCATCATAAGACCCACCATATACACCGGTAATTATGTATTACAAGAAACGTAAAATTCAACCACCTAAAATCTATCACAGCGATTAGGTGTATAGAACCATCGGATCTGACAATCCAAGCCTCGAGATCAACTCAATAATTCCGAACAGTTGGTAAACTCGCGCAGCATCGCTAAACTGGTTCGATTCGTATACTAAACGGGCCTGGTCGTCGTTATCGGGCTGCTACTCTGCAGGCCGAGTTAGGTTACTTCTTGTTAATCGGGCTGAAAAGGGTTGGAACCTTCAAACCGGCCCAATAATTCCAGAAGCTAGAAAAGTAGTTTTTTTTGTAGTGTTCCAATTTTATCGGGTGACGTATACATTTTCAACCCTTTTTCCTATAATTTTTTGTAGTAATAATGTAGGATGCTTGAGAAACAGTTGCTTTTCTCAAGCATCCTACATTATTACTCTAGAATTTCTAGCTTCTGGAATGGAGAGATCCACTCCGTAATTTTAACTGGTTTTAGAATAAGGAATGGCTTCAGGGTGAGAAACGTGATAGCATTATATAACCGGCCGGGACCCCCTTTTTCTTATACACGAATTAGTGTTGGAGAGATTTCTATGGAACAAGACAGTGCGTACGTGTTTTCTTGTCTCTATAAGAAAAATGCAATATATCAGGAGAAAAGCAGGTTTTGTACGTGTATTAATTTTTAGCCAAATCTACAATCCAAGCAGAAATCATCCAAATTAAACTCAGAAAATTTGAATATATAAATTAATTGTTCATTGGCTAAAAAGTTACATATGGCATGTGCAGGGAAATGAAGGAAAAGTTCATTGTCTTGTGCCACTATTTCGTATCTCCTACAAAATAATTTGCACTCCGACCCACTTCATGTTACATAAACATTGCAGAATATCTTAAATAAGTATGGGCATCTGATTTGCGTGCCCAATTGCATTGTTTGTGTTTCTGGGGTTGGAACCAGTGGGTTCGTCTCCCCTGGGTTACGTGTTAATATGATGGCTAAAACCAGCTGTGTTGTACAGGGAGTCGTACCAATACACAGTCCGTATAGGTTACGAAAACAGAAAAACCAGAAAGGAAAATACAAGTTCTAACACCCTCCCTTAATCTTAACCTTCTGAAAGGTTGAGATTACGTTTAAATTCATCAAGCTTTTTTACAGGAAGGGTCTTTGTGAATCCATCTGCAACTTGATCTTCACTTGATATGAACCGAATAGATAAGCTATCATCAGCAACTTTTTCTTTGACAAAATGGAAATCAATCTCAATGTGTTTAGTGCGTGCATGAAACACAGGATTGGCAGATAAATATGTAGCTCCCAAGTTATCACACCAAAGACTTGGTTTTTCTTGTATCTTCACTCCAAGTTCAACAAGAAGAGTGTCAACCCATATTAGTTCAGCAGTGGAATTGGCAAGGCTTTATATTCAGCTTCAGTACTAGATCGAGACAATGTAGCTTGTTTTCTGGCACTCCATGAGACTAAATTCGGTCCAATAAATATAACAAAACCACATGTAGAACGTATGTCCTCAAGACAACCTGCCTAATCTGCACCTGAAAAAGTACTCAACAAGGTGGATGATGATTTTGTAAATGTAATTCCAAGATTCAATGTATCTTTCACATATCTGAGAATACATTTCGCAGATGTCTAATGTTCTGTAGTTGGAGCATGGAGATACTGGCGAACCTTGTTGACAGAGAAGGCCAAATCAGTACGTGTCAATGTGAGATACTGCAATGCTCCAACAAGATTTATGTATTGAGTACTATCTTCAGGACCAAGAGGTGTTCCTTTTGTAAGAGACAACTATTCCGTTGAGGACAAAGGTGTAGGAGCTGATTTACATCCTTGCATGCCAGCCCTGTTAGGGCTTGTTCGGTTAGCCCCACCCCCACCGGGATTTCGTCCCAATCCCCGTGGGTTGGCCGGGATTGGCTCAGCCGGGGTCTAATCCCGCCCCGCGCAAAAGAAGTGTTCGGTTAAACCCTATGGGATCCCACCCCGGACTAATCCTCCCCAATACCGTCCATTCCACGGGGGAATAAAACATCAGCTTCACCCCGTGGAACTATTCCCCATCTCGAATCGGTTTGGACGAGCTCTTCTCTCCCCGTCTCCATCTCCGTCTCCGGCGCGGGATTTCGGGGTAGCGCCGGCCGCGAGCAGCACAACCTACAGGAGGAGACGGCGCTCCCCCACCCTCACCGCACTTGCCTCAAACATAGACGCCATTACGGAGCCTAGGCCGAAGCTTTCTCTCCATGCCGCCGTCCACAAGACCCTCTTCCAGTTCCGGCCTTCTCCGACGCGAGCTCGGTGGCGACATCACCCTTCTCCGTTGACCTCTCCACCGATTCTGGCAGGTAATATCCTCCCCCTTCTACCTTCTCCTCTCCTCCCCTGGTTAGGATTGAGTTCCTGATTTCTGATTTGGGGATCTCATGCATTCTGGGAGTCTCGTGGGTTCTTCAGTTCTCACGGCACTTCAAAAGAAAAAAAAAAGATACACGACTATGTAGTATGACGTTCTCTCCATGTTTCGTCAGTTGACATGTTAACACATACTGTATGTAGTTCTCTCTATGTTTCTTCAACCATACGATACTGAAACTCAAAGCATGGACAGCAGAACGATACAGTCATATATGTTAATAGCATTTGGTATGAAAAGGCAAATATGGAACTATCCTTGTAAGTGGTTATTGCTGGATTTACTTTGCCCAGAGTTGATATTCTTTTCTGCATATTTTGTGTCATAACCTGTTATTATGATGTTAGTCTGTACTGTGTTGAAAAGCTGATAATATCAAAGATGATACTTGCCGGTTCAAATCGGAGACTACACACCCTGCAGCCTGCACCACAACTCTGGCTTGGTAATTTTTTCTTCCATTTATTTGATTTTTGACATATAAGGTGGTTAAGCTCTAAAATTGTCCAGCAGAATATTTTCAAGTTGCATTATCCTGAAGGTAGAAGTGTGCGTGAGTTAATCTTTTTGTAGAAGTGTTAGGAGTGCATTAGTTCTTTATGTCCTTGTAGTATTAAACTATTAGAACAGAATTGACTAACAGTTATTATTGATTCATGCTGAAAACATGTGCCATATTATGTGTGAGTGAGTTATTTTTTAGGCCTCAATTGCTTGTTAGGATGTTGGTTATGTATTTCTAGAACATCCTTAATATTGTTTCCCTCCGCATTACAGGATGTTGCAGCATGACTTCGCTACTGTTTTGGACTATACACATTTTGATTTGTTGTTTCGTAAATATAATTTTTCTCTCATCAAGCTAGTACTCTTGTTAAGATAGCATATAATATTACTAAGTATACTATAAAAGAAGAAAAAACTAGTTCGATAAAGTTGAGAAATTCCTAAGTTTGGATACTAATATGAGCTTTACTTCTGGATGATGTTTTACCTATTGCCATATTGTCGGATTTGCGAGAAAAATGAGACCAGCCAAGGCTGGCCCTTGGTGGCATACTTTTATGGGAGAAGCTCACTCGGGTGAGATACTGGAGATTCACTCGTGACATGATTCGGACAAGAGTATCCGCTAGTCACGCAGAGCTCTCTCTTCCTCGCGTCTGATCCCTAATCACTCATGCCAGCGGCGCCAGTTTACTACTCGGCTACCACCCACCTCCCCGGCGATTTTCCCTGTCCCAGAGTCTGCCGAACTTCGAGTTTCGCCCTTGCCATCGCATGTGGGTTGCGGATCAGCTCTGCCATGCCCCATTCTAGAGTGGCAGCCGTGGTGTCCGTAGCAGCTCCAAATATATCCTGGAACCATGCATGTCCCAAATAAGTACATTTGGTGAGCTTCAATGCATCTGTTCGGCAGATTCAGGTGCGATGTGTGTGGCACAGATTCTTGGCTACTTACGAGGAAGTAAACTTTTGTCAAAGGGGGGATGAAATAGCACATGTGTCAGAACATATGATTTTTCTTTTGAGATCAGAACATGTATTTTTCTTTTGAGATCAGAACATATGATTTTTATTTTGAGATCAGAACATGTATTTTTCTTTTGAGATCAGAACATGTATTTTTCTTTTGAGATCAGAACATATGATTTTTATATCAGAACATGTATTTTTCTTTTGAGATCAGAACATGTATTTTTCTTTTGAGATCAGAACATATGATTTTTATTTTGAGATCAGAACATGTATTTTTCTTTTGAGATCAGAACATGTATTTTTTTTGTTTCTATGTGCATCTGGCTCGTAGCTGTTTGCAGCTAGTAGCACTCCTAATTTGTAGCCAGTAGCAGTGATAATTTGTAGCACTTCTAATTTGCAGCTAGCGGCAGTGCTAATATGCAGCAAGTAGCGAGCTGCTAGCGCTCTGGCTAGCGGACACAGTTTTTCCGCTCTGTCCGCGCACGTACGCCCCTGCATCCTGATTTATTTTCGTGTACCCGGGGAATAACCGAACAAGTACAGAGCTCAACGGATTAGAGGGGTAAGGGACTATTGGGGATTTGGTGACATGCGGGGATCACCCAATCCCTGGGTGGATCTAATACTCTAGGGGATTAGACCCCCACAAACCGAACAAGGCCTTAATAATATCAGTACCATATTTCTCTTGTGTCAAAATCATACCACTCCGTGTTCTTTTTATCTCAATACCAATAAAATAGTGCAAATCACCTAGATCCTTGATAGCAAAAAAGTCATTTAAATCTCGAAGAAGAGCAGCAATAGCTTGATCAGATGAGCCAGTGACTATAATATCATCAACATAGATCAGAACAAACATAGTGATACCTGACATGTTGAGGAGAAATAATGAGGTGTCTGCCTTTGATGGTGTAAATCCAAGTTCACACAATTTAGAGCTCAGCCTAGAATACCAGGCTCGAGGGGCTTGTTTCAAACCATATAGAGCTTTATCAAGTTTGCAAATATAGGGCGGAAAGTGGGGGGTTTCAAAACCTGGTGGTTGTTTCATGTAAACATCCTCTTCCAGAACACCATGAAGAAACACGTTCTTGGCATCTAACTGCCATAAACTCCATCCACGAGAAACAGAGAGAGATAAAACAATTCTGATGGTAGCAATTTTTACCACGGGGCTGAAAGTATCCTCGTAATCAATGCCATATCGTTGTTTGAATCCTTTTGCAATGAGACGTGCCTTGTATCTATCAATAGTACCATCTGCTTTCCTCTTTATGCGATACACCCCATTTGCAGTCAATCAAATTTTTGCTGCTATCTGGTGGAATAAGATGCCAGGTCTTGTTATCAATTAATGCATTGTATTCTTCCTCCATAGCTTGACGCCAATAATAATTATCAAGTGCTTCTGCCAATGTGTGTGGTTCACCTGTAGAGGACAACATACACCATCTTACAGTACCATCAGTGATTATTCTTGGATTACGAATACCTTTTTTTAACCTGGAGAATCATCGGAAGAATCTGAAGTGTTTCCAACATTTTCGTCAGTTGTATTTCCCCCCTCACCGTCACGTGCCACAGAGGATACCGTATTGAAATCTGGTGTGGCAGCTGACAACGGCAATCGAGGACCAGGTGATCCTGGCGGAGCATGGGACAGAGGTGACAGAACGGCAGGCGAAGGTGCGCTCGCACTGCTCCTCTCTCCATACGGTGTCGTCGGAGTGGAGGCATGCAGATGAGGCCCACCAGGCGTGTGGCACTCACGCGCAAGGGCATGTGCTGCATGCGAAACGTCGGGGGGCAGCGCCAGACTACGCAGGGGCCGCATGCGGGGGGGGGGGGCGGCAGACTGCGCAGGGGCTGCATGCGGGATGTCGGGCGCAGCGCCAGACTGCGTAGGAGCTGCATGCGGGTCATCGGGAGCAGCGCCAGACTGCACGTCAGCCTGCAGAGAAGAGACAGAATCTGCCTCGAATTCCTCCACCTCGGGATCTGCTGAGGAATGTTCTGTATCTTCCTCATGTTCAGCACTAGTTTCGTCATATTCTGAATTATCTTCAACATCTAATTCTGCACTATTTTGTTCATCATTTGCAACGGGAATTTCTTCTGGGCTGCATCTTCCTGTTGCACATTAGTAACAGAGACAATAGGCACAATATGGTCATTGCAAATTTGTGCATCCTCATGTAAGTTGTTTGTGGATGATGGAAGCAGAAGAATTTATTTCTTAAGAAGAGCACCGGCATTTGGATGTAGGGTTGCAAATGGAAACAAGTTCTCATCAAAGACACCGTCACGAGAGATGCACACACGTCCGGTAGAAATATCTAGACATTTTACACCTTTATGGAGAGGGCTATAACCAAGAAACACACACCGTGTAGACCGAAAAGCAAGTTTTCGTTTGTTGTAGGGATGAAGATTAGGCCAACAAGCGCAACCAAAAGTCCTAAGTGCATCATAATTTGGAGTGATATGAAGAGACGTTCTGTGGATGTCTAAAAGTTGAGAATTTTGCTAGGAATCAAATTTATGAGAAAGGTGGTTGCGATAAAAGCTTCATCCCAGAATTTGAGAGGCATGGAAGCATTAGCTAGCAAGGAAATTCCAACTTCAACTATATGGCGATGTTTTCTTTCAGCTGAGCTATTTTGTTGATGAACATGTGGGCAGGAAACATGATGTGTGATACCCACTTTTTTAAAGAAGCCATTCAATTTTTGATATTCACCCCCCAATCAGTTTGCATAATGATAATTTTCCTATCAAACTTGCGTTCAACATACTGCTGAAAATTAAGGAAAGCTTGATACATCTCAGACTGATTTTTGAGCAAATAAATCCAAGTGAAATTGCTAAAATCATCAATAAAGCTTACACAGTATGCATGTTTTCCCACAGAGAGGGCGCAGGACCTCATACATCCGAAAAGACTTGTTCTAAAGAAGCAGTGGAGACACTAGAGGACATGGGGTATGAAAACTGGTGACTCTTAGCAAGCTAACAAGAATCACAAATATATGGAGTACTCTCTGGGGTGTAAGCTATTTTATTTCTTCTAAGAACTTGTTGAACCACAAATGAAGAGGGGTGTCCAAAACGTCGATGCCACGTAGAGGATGATGGCTTTATTGTGAGGAAGGCGTGCTTGGCAGTTTCATGGAAGAGGGGCACCAAAGGATAGAGACCATCCCAGCAAGGGCCTCTAAACAGAACTGTTCGTGTTGCTTGAGCCTTGATTAAAAATAAGAAAGGACGGAACTCAATAAAGACATGATTATCATGTGTAAAACGATGAACGGATAACAGATTTTTTGATGCACTAGGAACATGGAGGACATTATTGAGATCAAACGAACCATGAGGAGTGCGCAAAATTGAATTTTCAATGTGACTAATGTTCATACCTGAGCCTTCAGCAGTGCGAACTTTTTCTTGCCCATGATATTTATTTGCAACAAGAAGTTTGTTTAATTCACCCGTGATGTGATCAGTTGCCCTGTGTCAGAGTACCAATTTGTGTCAACAGCATAGGAGGCAAGATTTGCCCCCTTTTCACCATCATCCATGTTCCTCTTGTACTCCTCATAGCGCCACCAACACTCATTGGCGGGATGGCAATGCTTCTTGCATATTTGACGGTCAATGTTGACATATGGAGTGGGGGTGCGATCAGGGCGACGTCTACCACTATCAAGGCGATGATAGCGATCACCCCTACTATCATCACGATGCATGTCACGACGGTCATCACGGCGGTCACCACGGCGCTCGTCACGGCTCTCGTCACGGCGCCAATTGCCACGGCTGTCACAGTAACCACCTTCTCCACGGTATGAGGTATCATCAGGGCTGCGGCCATGTGAAGAGAAAGTGTAGACACGAGGTGGGGGGAGGGGGAGTCCTACCACGCTGAGGAAGGTCACGCACGGTACCACGGCGAGCTAAGTTAGCCGAGGACACAAAGACTCCGTTTTCTTCTATGCCATTGCGCATGTCATATGAACACAATTGTTCATAAAAATCATCAAGAGAGGTATTGGGATTTCCACTGACAGATGTAATTAGAGCATTGTACTCCACTTTATCTAGACCATGTAGGAGATATCCAAGCATCTCATCCTCTGGAACTGGCTTACCAAGAGCAGATAATTCTGAAGCAAAACCCCTCATCTTGGTGTAGTACATGTGAGCTGTCATGGAGAGTTTCTTGGTGTCATTGAGAAGACTGCGAAAATGTTGAAATTTTGTGCTAGACGCTGTTTGGAACATAGCATTGATGGCAGTCCAGGCTTCGACAGTTGAAGTGACCTCAAGGAGATGAGAAAGAATATCCGGTGACAGCGTGTTTAGGAGAAATCGAAGCACCTTTTGATCCCAGGCAAGCCATGCAACATATGCTGGATTTTCAATCTGAACCTTCTTGTTGACTCAATCACTTTGGCAGGGGCGACATATGTTCCTTCGAGTAGTGACATCACATTAGCACCACGAAAAGCCGGGAAGACTGTCGGATATATACCGAATAGGGGTATATCAGATGGTAGTCAAAAGGCCGGATTACCAGGGTGGCCCAAGTGGTAGTGGGCTACGGTCCATTGGGCGGCCCAGTAAACTGACGCGCAGAAGCCGGATTTTAGAAGAACCCGGATCACGGCCCACGTGATCTGACTTGGAGTAGAAGGTGGATTCCTTACTTTCCAAGTTAATAGTTACCGTAGTCTTCTAGGTTTCTTACTCTGTATGCCCTAACCCGGCTATTATATAAAGCCGGACGGGAGATATGATAGATAGACAAGAAGCTACAGGCTAACTCGCCGAGAAGTTGATCCTCAGCGAATAGCTAAACAGAACCTCACGTTGTAATTGTATACACACGCTTTAGCCCTGATTAGTGATATTGCAGTAGTACGAACGCCGCATTATTGCGACGTGCCGAACCTGGGTAAATCTTGTGTCTTTGTCTTCAACGCAACCACGTCTCCCCACGTCTCTACCCGTAGTCTCATGGCACCCCCGTCTGTGAAAACTACTACGATGTCTCGACAGTTGGCGCCCACCGTGGGGCAAACGACGTTAGGCGTTAAGTTCCGATCTGGGATACTCGGCGGAATCGGCAGTTCCATAACTGTCGGAAGCTTGGAGTTCGACAACGACGTTGGACGCTTCCTCGACAATGGATCGTACATACCGGCGCAAAATCATCTGGTAAGTGCCTGCGTGTTACCGATCGGATCTGCAAATATCTTTATCGAACTAACTACAGAGGCCATGGGTTTTGCGGTGGAAGCGAATTTTTCCCACCCGCCCTATACCCAGTCGAAGATGACTATGATACCGGATTTTGCTCAGATCGCCGACACAAAAGTGACACACACTTTATCGGTATGGTGCAATCCGAAGTCTCTGAAAACACGGATGAGGAAAACCCCGTGAAAGAGGCAGAAAATAGCACACCCACTACAGAGATGGAAGATCCGACATCCGTCAATATGACGATGAACTCGGAAGCTGACTCGGTGCTAGCTGCCATTGAGGCGAGATTAGAGTCAGAAACCGGATCGGACGATTTCGATTCCGAAGATGAAGATGAGGACACCTTCGAAAGAAAGGTAAAATCTCTTCAAGAGGGATTCCGGCAAAACCGGCTGAAAACACGGATGCCGGCAGTCAGGAAATCCCTAAAACTCCTCCGCCAGAGGAAGAGAGAGAAGATGGAGAAACTTCTCCGATATTTCCCAACGTCAAGGAATTGACAGAGGATGAACCTGCTAAAAAACCTCACTCTTCCAAGAAAAAGCACAAGGCCGCTAAAAAGCTCCAGTACAAACTCCAGAAGAAAAAATCGGCTGATCCAGCTGATGAAAGCCCGGAAGTAGGAGATTCAAGCGGAATAAAGCCCGCGGAGAAGAAAACCAAGGAAATCCTTGTTCTGCCAATGACAGAGCAAGAAGAACATGATTTGTTACAAACGCCAGTGGGACTAAACGAACCCCCTGAGATGCTAGAAGCCAGGAGACGAGCTTTCCAACAGCAACAGCAACATCTACTCAGATCTCGGGAACACCTCCAAAAAACCCAGGATGACATGAAGCTCATGAAGGAAGAAATCGAGGAGTACGAGAAAAAGAATAGATCTGCCATAAAACCTACAAGGTTACTTGGAATCGTAAGACCGGAAGTACTTCCGCCAAAAGAAAGGTTTCATAACCCATCTTGGCAAAAGCAGGTAAACGACAAGGATGCCAGAGGTGAACCAATATACAAAACCGCAGCAGAAAACACGGAAGCAGCGTTCGCCATCCTCAACAACGACATGTACTCCAACGGTGAAAAACTCCAAGGGGTGTACTCTTTCCTAGGAAAAGCATTGCAACAACAACAGCGGGGCCAAGAGCGATCAGGGAAGTTGCATGACGACTCCGCCTTATGCAAAACAACTACTTGCGCCGCTGGAGCACCCGGACCGGAAGAACCTGGAGATTCAAACAATTCAAAAGATAAAAAAGCGGATCCGAGAAAAGACAAGAAAAATCCTGACAATAGGGATGAAGCGTCTAGAACCGGATCCCATCTCCCGAAAGGTGGACTCAACCCCCACGATCGGGAAGAAAAACACCGGAATGACGGCAAAGCAATGCCACCTCCGAGACACCCAGCTGAAAAAGCTGGAAGACAAACTATACCTCACAGGCGTGAGAGATCTCGGACACCCCCCAAGGATAAGGAGAGACACAGGAGCAGAACTCCACCTCATCCAAAGGGGCGTGATCTCAGAAGAAATAGAACTAGTACAGATTCCCTCTTCTGTGGCGCACCAAAAGTGTATTCTGTGGCGCACCCTGGGGCCACAGTGGTGCGCCACAGAATACACGCCATAAAAATATATTCTGTGGCGCACCCAGCCAGTGCGCCACAGAAAACGTGGATTCTTTGGCGCACCCAGCCAGTGCGCCACAGAAATAGGTGCGCCACAGAATTGTTTTACTGTGCGCCACAAAAATATCTGCAGTATTTCGAAATTTAAATTGTTTCTGGTATAAATACCAGGTATATTACAGTATTTATACAGTTTGAATACAGGCAGTGATATTTCACAAATATATAAACATAGAAGTGATATTTGACAAAGATATAAGTCACACATTACTCGATAATAACATAATATACAATAGTGATCCATAGTGCAAAAGTATCAAATTTTGTTCATCGAACATCATCGAACATAGTGATACATTGTCAAACATCATCGAACATGCCACCACATAGTTTATCGAACATGACACCACATAGTTACTCGATAAGGCCTAAGCTAAAATGAAATAGACTACAAGCACGGCGACGATGGTGAGCAAGAACGGTAGCTTGATGGAGGTCTTCATCTTGTTCTTCTGTTTCGACTGGTGGTACCTTCACTTCGCAACCGCCTCGTGTCTAGTCTCGTATCCTTTATAGCAGTTGCCGCTAAACTTGTCGACCTGTGCTTTGCAGTCCTTCCACTCGTCATAGACTCCTGTAACCCGACCCTCGAACACCACGTAGTACGTCATCTATATAGATAGACACAAAGCATATTAGTAAGTATAATGCAAAAAACAACTAAGGCATATATGTTCACAAAAAACAACTAAGGAAACAAAAAATAAACATCAAAGATATACAAACATAAAGCTAGGCCTAAGTTTAGAGCTAACTAATAGTAGCTAGCTAGGCCTAATTAAGTTTAGAGCTAACTAATAGTAGCTAGCTAGGCCTAAGTTTAGAGCAAACTAATAGTAGCTAGCTGGCCTAAGTTTAGAGCTAAACTAATATAGTAGCTAGGCTTATATAAGTTAAGCAAATTTTGTTAAACAAACTAATAGTAGCTAGCTACGCACACCTCGGTCAACGATACCTCAACTGGAGCGGCGCCGGAAACGGCTTATATAGGTCCTTCGTCATCCACGTCCTACGATCAGCCTGCCGCTCTAGGCGTTCCTGGATATCCCTCTGGCATAACCCTATGGGTTGGTGCAAGGACCCTCCCTTTTTGGTGACATCTTCAACGATTATCTCCGACAACTTGACTTTGATGCGATGAAAATCTTGTATAAGATCTTCCTGTGAGATTTCCCCCGCCATTTTGTTGGACCAGTCTCGGAGTCTAGAAGGATGATTCAAATTGTTTGCATCGCAGACAATCCCTTTGAGGTGATGGAGGGCATAGAAGGCCTCTTTCGTGCTCCAAGCCGGCTGCTTGATGCAGGGGAACTCGGTCACGTGCCTGAACCCGTATTTGCCAGTAGCCGGCCTGATACATTCTTGTTTCTTTTGGAATGTGCCTCCATTTTGGGTGTAGCCATTGATAGCCTCATCGAGAACACCCCTTATTCTGGTGTAGTCTTTCCTCTTTGTCACATTCGACGAGTCGAAGTATTGGGCAAGTGACCACTGTGGGCAAAGCACGATGAGTGTGCAGTATGTGTCCCTGCTCAACACATGCAATTGAATCCAGGATAAGCAATGGATGAAATCTAGAAAAAAAACATTAGCTACGACGGTCGCGAGACTTACTCGGGGAAGACAGGCAAAAGAATGTCCCTCTTGTTCTCACTGTTTCTCAACATGAAGCTCTCGAGGTACTTCACTGCCTTGGTCCGTGTACTTGATCCTTCCTCCAGCTGGCTATCACACATGTAGTAGGGATCCGCTACCATAACGTGAGGGGGTAACTCTCGCTGGATCTGCAACTGAGCATTGAGCGCGTATAGGCGGACCAAGTTATAGTCCAGCCATCTCGAGTGAAACTGATTGAAGATATCCTCATACGCTATGAAGAACAGTCCCGCGGGGTCTTCATGGACGAAGTCCGGGCCCTCTGGCACCTTGACCATGAACGCAGGGTAATTTGGACACTTGTCTTGAAGAAGGAGGCCCTCTAGCATCACGATAATGTTCTGCAATGTGAGCATTGGTCCAGTTGCCCCCTGTATCTCGTCCGGACCCAGTATCGGTTTCCCAGCTTCATGCAAGCGGGTCAAGCCATCCTTACGGGGTCGTACCACGGCGTCGGCCAAGATCTTAGTATGCTGGACCTTTTTAGCAGGTCTCTTCCTAATCTTCTTGCTGTCGGTGGCTTGATCTGCTGCGGGAGCTGGGGGTGAGGGAGCTGGGGGTGCGGGTGCTCGGGACGACCCTACGATTGTCTTATGCAGTGTGCCAAGGCTGAATACTGTACCCTCCCGGTAGGTTAGGCGATGCGTGACTTCAGTACATCTAGGTTGATCGTCGTGACTACGGAAGGCTTCATCGTCACGATTCATATCAGGCATGTAACTATCTTGGCTGTAGCCTGTGTTGAGGTAGGCATTGATGTCGACATTGTCATCGTAATGATAGTCATCGACACCGGCGGCTCCAGCAAACTGGTTGTCCACGTCCTTTGGTGGTGACGGCGGCTGTGATGCCGGCGGCTGTGATGCCGGCGGCTGTGATGCCAGCGGTTGAGGCACAACTGCATTTGATGATCTTTTGGCCGGTCGTTGCGGCATATTTCCCAACAACACTTTGTGCCTTGTGGTGGTGGCAACAACCGCCGGTTCCTTCTGGGTGGTGGTGGCAACAACCGCCGGTTCCTTCTGGGTGGTGGTGGCGACGACTACCGTTTCCTTCTGAGGGGCGACGGCCTTGGGTGCTGTCTGGAGGGCTCTTTGCTTCGTGGGCCGGACGATCTTATTTTGCGGGGCCATAGGGGATGTGGCGCCGGTGTTGCGCTTGATCACAAGACCCCCCCAAGACGAATCTGGCTCTTCGGCCATTTCATCACCCAAGTCGTGCACTCTCCAAGTACCAAGTTCTCCTCGTCGCAGCCTGGAGGTTGAAGGGGGGAAGGACGTCGCGATACTCCGGCACTACATTGGCCAACTTCACCTTCATCACGTTCTCGTCCATTCGAGAGTGGTGCATAGTGCGTTGCATGGGTTGTATAATAGTGCCGGTAGCAACATCCACCAACTCTCCGCCGGGCAACACACGATGCAGGAGTACGCAAGGTTCGTCCTGTTGGGCAACATATATACCAGGCATCATGAGATGACAGTCATCTTGAGAAGGCGTAGTTAGATCACGACTAACTAATTAGTTACCTTGGTGATGGCGTCAAGCTCGGCGGGTGTCGAGACAAGGGCGACTGTGCCGGCGGCCGGCCCATCATTCTTCGGCATTGCTGCGGAAGGGGGCGGCGATGTGACCAGAAGGAGCGGCGCCGGCGTCTGGGGGGTCAGCTGTTGCGGCGGCACTTGCTGGTTCATGCTTGAGTTGCTGCCGACGAAGGTGGGCAGATGGATTGGTCCAATTTGACCCCCCGCATTCCAAGAAGCTATCCCCTCCATCAGCCCAGGGGGGATGACTTCCTTCAGCCTCTCATCCACTAATCTATTGAGCGTGTCAGGGTCCACCTCTCTGCTCTCAAGTTTCTTCTCTAGAGCCGCCATCTGCTTCTTCAGCTCCGCGACCTCATGATCATCCTTAGTCGATGTCGTCTTCCTCTTCTTTTTTGACTTGGCATCTGATGAGTAGTACTCGGCTACCTTCATGTTTAGCCCAAAGCCGGAGATACGGCCAGCTGACGTCGGTGGGGCATCCAACGGCCTTTTCTTGTATGCGTTAGTCGCTCTGTTGAAAGGTGTAACCCACCGACTCGTTGACCCTTCGGACGAGTCAGATTTCCGCAACTCCCTCTCCTTCGGACAAAAGGAAATTAAGGTGAGCCCATTATCTAATTATTAGATCAATGCAATATACATGTACTTGAGATATATGTGTCCTTACCAAATGTTTCTCGAATTCCTTCATGTCCGCGTCTTTCGTCACGAATTCCCCCGTCTTCCAGTCTAAGAAGTACCGGGATCGGACAAAGTTCCTAACTTGTATATCCGTGATTTTGTGCCAGGGGTTATCTTTTCCGAGACGTTCCATCTCGCGGTCCTCCTTCTCCCAAATAGGCTGTTTTCCTCGGTAACCACCGCTTCCGCAATGTTGGACCCCTATGTTTTGTTCCCGCATATTCTGCCCCCATTTTGTCCATTTTTTACACTCCTCGGTGTTCAAGTAGGCCTTAAATATGTCGAAATCTTCTTTCTCAAGCGTCGGGTCTGTTCGACTGATCTCCTCCTAGCTTTTACCTTTTTCAATCTTCTTCTTCACCCGGGATTTCCAGCTGCTCAACGCGGTGCTCATCTTCGTGATGGCTAAAGAGTCCACCATTTTGTTGAATGGCTCCGGGAACGTGTATCGCTGGTGAAGCTTCTTCAGGAGGATTTCGACCAAAGCCTTGTTGTCGCTGCTTCTAAGGTCCATCGTGTTGATCGACATGCTTTCCCGCACGATGCACCCTAGTTGCATGCCGTACCCTGAGGCAACAGCTCGAGGCGCCAATGGTAGGCCACTCGGCGAGACCTCGGTGATTGTATCGGTGACGTTCGCGACCACTTGCGGCTTACGATCCTTCCTTGGGGCCCGGGGCTTCTTATTCTTCTTATCGGTCGTCGGGGCGGCGTCGCCGCTACCACCAGCCGCCGTGCGGTCAGTGCCGCCATCATCGGTGCTGTTATCCTGGTCCTCTTCCTCCAAGTACCCCCAATCAATATCACCGCCGTCCTCCCGGTCCTCTTCCTCAATTCTGGTTGCAGCGTGGGCATCTCAGCCCTCTTCCTCGGCACCGGCTTCGGGCACGGACCCGTGCTTGGAAGAGCCAGACATGTTTTGAAGCAGTAGTAACTGCACCCAAAAATTTCCTGGCCACCACCACCACTATTAATACTGGCACTTCAAGTAGTATAAAGAAATCTACTTTGCTTTAACTGAGAGTGAGTTTTGCTGATTTAACACTATACTGAGGAAAATAGTGTATGTATATATTGAGGAAAATAGTGTATGTATACTTGAACAACTTCTGTACACACAAAGAGGAGAACATATATAAGATCAGTGATGGAATATAATGGAAAAAGTGAAGAACCTACATATACTAATATAATGGAGAATTGTATTGCACGGTAACAAGATATAAACTGCTGGTTATTAAATTATTATAATTCGGTATACTTTATTGGTATTTGGCAGTCATAAACTTATTTTAATTCTAGACAACCAACAATAGATCATGTGTATTTATTTGTACATGAGTACACACAAATAAAGAAACAGTTGCTATTGGTGTATTGTTGTGCCGTGTTGTGGAGGCGTCTGGGGCTAATTTTTTTCCAAAGAATTCTGTAGGATATACTTAGAAAGAGCATACTGGTTCAGACTTGGTTGTATGATGGCTGTTTGAACCTTTGCATCTTTCCTTTTTATTCTCCTTTTTTATAAACGAAACATATTAATACCAAGCAGATATCAAATTCTCCTGTTTTCGTCAGACTTGGTTGTTGTATAATATGGCTGCTCTTTGAACCTTTGGGGTGGTCTTGCTGGCTCTGCTAGAGACATTCGTGTAAAATACTTAGAAATAGTTTCAAACATATGTTCTATCATTTCTAGTGTTAGAAACTTAGGATTTTCCCTCATAGGAGCACCTTGTGGCCAATGAGTGTATGTTTGTTCATTGTGTAATTAGACAAACTTTACTTATAATTCCTATGCATGGTTTAATTATGTTCATATATATAGTTCAAATTTGTAATTTTCCTACTTTTATTTCATCTTTGGAATCATGTGAATCAAAATGTGAGCTCAAGGGTAGATAAGATGAGAAGATAGAGAAAACTAGGACTGTAAAGAGAGTGATATATAATTTACCACCAAGAACCTATATTTTTTGCTTCTGAAAGTAAACTCAGTTTCAGTGCTTGAACTGCTTTTTGCAAAGTGTGGAATCCTATCTCAAAAAGAAAGGGAGTCGTGGAATCCAGCTGTTAGCTAGGTACATAATTTTGTGTGACGGCCAGCAGTTTCAGATTGGCATAGCGTCAACGACGCTCTCTCAACGTGTTCAGATTAGATGTCAAAGTGTAAACCTGCAGACTTTTGAACCAGAGGTGTGGACCATCTGTCAGCAATGGCGGCTCAGTACAGGGATATGGATAGGCAAATATGGTAAGTGGTAAGTGTAATCGTATTTCCCTTTGTAGCAACTGGTTTGTATCCGACTTCGGCTGCTCAGCTTGAAGTCCAATGAGCACACGTACTCTCTCTGTTCAATGAAACACCATCGAACAGAAATGTCATAGGAAATTTATCACCATCGAACTCTGATAAACTCACCCTCTCAATGAAAAGAAATCCAAAACATTGGCATGAGTGTGTGCATCTCGGTAGCTGATGTGTATATAACTATATATATGTTTTTCTCCAAAAGCTGTTGGTGTGGTAACTCTTTTATATTTCTGTTCCAAATTTGCAAGACACTTCGTTGGTCGTAATGGAAATCCTACCAGGTTTCCAGTTGAAGTTGGTGTGAAGTGGCATGAAACCCAAGCAACATTCGTAGGCAAAAGGAACTACTGCTACCAATAGTAATGGATAAGCACTCAGATCTAGCATTGTGCCTAGATTTCTGCCGTGTCCATGCGAACGTGCTCCCGGGGATCCTCTGTCGGTAGCTAATGGTGCAAGGTTTAACTTTCAAATAGAGCTTCTCTGCTATCTTAGAATTACTAGAACTAAAAGGGTTTTCCTCGCCTGTAGAGTAATTAGTTGTGCGAGACGGAATCTACCTACCACTAGTACTACTACACTGGTGCCACATGAATCACTGCTCCGACAATACCACTTCACTTCATGTGGGACTTGCATATGTTGATAAATAAAGTAGCTGGCTGGGGTTCTTGCTCCATGCCACATGGCTGGGTACTAGTCCTTGTACACATGTCCAGTGGTGAATTAAGAAGTAGACCCAACACCCTGAGCACCACGTACGTACACAAGGCTTTTACACTATAGTGAAGCACAAGCATGAGGCTCACGCATACCAATCTGTCACGTAGCACCAACAAGGCAAGGCAGCTAGCTAAGCTGATCAACAAGACATTGGTTCATGTAGCATCCAGAAAGTTGCCAAGTGAAAGAGCCATGATTTTGATGAATTTGTTGCTTGGTCTTTTCTATCCTTTGCTAAAAAATGCCAACAGTTGGACGAAAAAAATCGGCATGACCTTTGCTAAAAAATGCCATGCCAGAGTGCCAGAAATTCGCCGGATCGGAAACGAATCGACGATCCGGCGAAACATTGGCAACTCGATCAATGTGTACCCTGCACAAAACCCATCCCCAATCCCCTCAATCTACTGCCATATTCAGAAATTTCATTTCCATGTTCAATACTAAAGGTGTTGCTTCAGCTCAAACCACCAGCCCTGCACATTAAGTTCAGCTCAAACCACCAGCCATGTAATTCAGTTCATATGTAACCACCAGCTACTGTTTCTCTGCCTGTAGCACATAATAACTGTAGCACATAATTTAGAAAACTTATCATTTTTCCAAGAAAAGCAACTGCTCTAAGCTAGCAAAAGGCACAAGAAGTTTGCCTGCACAGACAATAAGTTTGTGTTAAGGATTTGTATGCCAATAACATTCCCTTTCCTGGATGGTTAAAGTGTAATTTTACTTGTTTAGCAACATTAGATACAAATTTGAGTTTCCATTGCCTGAGCTGTTGCAATGTTATAATAACTGTAGCTAGCAGCAGCAGCAGCATGTAGTATATGCCCAAAACTTAATGCATGGAAACCGATATATTTGCGAACTTGGGGTAGTAATGGACTCTTTACACACTGCCTGGAAGTCGATCCCTCTAGCAGTAACATGGATCTTCACCTCTCTTGTTTACATTTTCGGGGTCAGTAACAAATGTTTCTGAAAAATTACGAGTGGACAAAGAACAGTTCCATATATTGCCACTACGTCTCTACAATGCAATATAGCATCGCCTAACAGAAATGAAGCAAGAATTACTGATATTCGATCAGAGAAGCTAGGTATTCGATCAGAGAAGCAAAACAGGGCAAGAGGCGGGGCGAGCAGCGAACCGACCTGGGCGCGGGCGCGAACGGCGACGGCGACGGCTCCCTGCTCCTTCACTCGCTAACGGTGGCAGGCGTCGAGGAAGACGGCGGTGTCGAGCGGCCGTGGTTGATGCAGACGGCGACGGCGCGGCTCCTCCTCCTAGCTAGGTCACGGCGCGCGCTCCTCCTCCTAGGCTGTGGTCCTGCACCTCCTCGATGCACCTCCACACGGATCCTCCACGGTGGCGAGCGCGAGGGAGAAGAGAAGGGGATCCAGAGAGTGTTCGTCGTCCCGCGCGCGAGAGAGATTGGGATGAACTGCAAAATGTGGCTAAGTGTGGAAGATGAGCGCGCGGGGCCACATGTCATTGGCTGGGAGGCATATTCCGTGGCGCACCACCAGCCCGTGCGCCACAGAATTCTTAGAATTTTATGGCGCATCCTCTGAGTAGTGCGCCACAGAATTTCTTGGGCCTATTCTGTGGCCACGCTTGCGGGGCCACATGTCATTGGGTCGAAGGTATTTCTATGGCGCATCCCCCAGAGGGTGCGCCACAGAATTCTTGGATTTCTATGGCGCATGCATTACTGGTGCGCCACAGAATTGGTTCGATAGATAAAAAAAATAAACACGCTGTAGTGACAGTTATCTATTACTAGCCCAATTGGTTTAGCTGTGAGGTAAATAAGCCTAGTGGCATGGGGTCGAATCCTGGGTTGCCCCGCATTTTTTTAATATTTTATTTAATTATAATTAAAGAAAGAAAATATTAAAATACAAATAATTAAAGAAAGAAGTGCTTGTCTCACATACATACATGTACATATACATACATAAAGAAGTGATTGTCTGACATACACATGCACATATATATATAGAAAGAAGTGCTTGTCTCACATATACACACATACACATGCATGTATATACACATAAAAATCTTCTTAATTTGTCTCGATCGGTTCCGATCTAGCTTAATTAGCGTCTCTTTCCCTTTTTGTTGGCGACTGAATACTTTATGCCGGCCACCTTGAGATTTCTTCGCGTGAGCGGACAACCATGGGTAGGTAGGGATGTCTTCCTTCTTACTTTACCAGTAGTAGGCATGTCGAAGTGCTTGTCGAACTCCTCCTCGATCTTCGGATCACCGTTCTTGTCCAAGTCTTCCTCGTTGGCGTCTCTTTCCATTCCGATGATGCTCCTCTTTCCCCTCCTCACGACAACACGGCTAGGCCTTGACGGGTCGGTGATGAAGAAGCATTGGTCAACTTGGCTAGCGAGTACCCATGGCTCATTTTTCGCGGATGCGTTCTTCGATTTGGCATCGGGTATAACCATTGTGGTGAAATACCGTCCTTCTTTCTTGACATTCTTGGCCCATCTCGGAACATTGGCACCACCGTCTCTCCGCAGTAGTTGAGCTCCCATATCTCCTCGATCTTTCCGAAGTATGTTTCTTCCACATTAGTCTCGGCATCGCCATATGATAGCATAGTTACACCCGAGTTTTGATTTTCGCTACTCATGTCCTTGTCCTCGGTGGAGAATCTGTAACCGGAGATGTCGTACCCCTGATAGGTCCTTACGCTCTGCCCGGGGCCCTGTGATAAGATGTATATGAGTTTTTCATCTTCCGTAGAAGGCATTTTTCTCCATGCTTCAATCAGTTGACTTTGCTTGAACCAACGCGTGAAGCCGGAGTTGTGCTCTTTGGTTACGTCTCCCATCTTCCTCGGCCCACCCATTTCAATATAATTCTGATTGATTAAGCTTTTGTGCTCTTCCACGAAAGGCTCGATCAACTTTAAGTGTTGTAGCGCGACCCGGTGAGCCCTTTCAAAGTCGTCGCGTCGTTTTTGAATGCCGACATGGACGTCGCGGCAGCCCTCGCGGTGACCGACTCCGTTGAGCCTGCCAAGGTGCGTCCTGGTGGACAAACCGACATCCTGATCGTCTTCGGTGCTTAGGTAATTGTCGCAGAAAGAGATGCACTCGTTGGTTAGAAATCTTTTGGCCATGCTTGCGTCTGGACGGGCCCTATTGCGAACGTATCCTTTCAGGACACCATTCTGCCTTTCCATCGGCATCATGTAGTGCAGAAACGTCGGGCCGAGATGCCTGATGTCATCAACGACATGGAGAAGCACTACAAGAAATATGTTGATACATGACCCTTTTTTAATGACCGTGGATGAACTGGTCATAGATCCATGACCATTTTTAATCTGTTGGTCATGACAGGTTTGGGAGGGACTAAACCCATGACTTTGTTGGCTAAAAAGTCATGATTTTTTTTAACAAGATGGTCATAGCACATGATACCTGGTGTATGACCCTTTTTTTTGCTTAACTAAGACCAATTGAATTGGTCATACGTTTGTTGGCAGTGATTTTTGCCTATGTATCATGTCCACGTGTCAATTTTCGTCTATGTGTCACTTCCACGTGTCAATTTTCGCCTATGTGTCACTTCCACGTGTCAATTTTCACCTATGTGTCATGTTCACGTGTCAATTTTTTACTACGAAAAAAGAAATAAAATGGTGGCAAGTTCGAACCAGCGCCACTCTCATAACCGGTGCGTGCCCATTGAATCGAGCAAAAGAGTGGCATGTTCGTGCAGCGGACAACCAAAAAAAAGGAGATTTGGGCCCAGCTCACCTCCTGGCGGTGACTCGCATGCATGTTCCTTCAAAAAAAAAGAAAAAAGCACATAAATGTCTGGCGAGAGCAGAGCCGAGAGAATATCTGCGTGTGTGCCGTCAGTTAATCCACAATAAGTGCCTATATGTTGAAAAGAAATAAAATCGTCGCACCCAGGGTTCGAACCAGCGACTCCAGGAACATCCACACATCACGTAACCACCAGGACAAAGACCGCTTCGTGATACATATGGAGACAAACGTTATCTATTCATTACAAGAACGTCATGGGCCACATACAGCCTTGCGAGCTCGGTCAGCCTAGGTTTGTTTGCTGGGCTAAAGCCCACTTCCAGCCATGCGGCTGGGCCGATCAGCCTCGGTTGAATATGATAGGCTAGACCCAGGCTGGTTCTCTTATTGTTTTTCCTCTGTCTGATTTCTTTTCAATTTTTTTTATTTTGAACTCCTATTTTATCTAAATAAATTTTGGTTTTTTAATGTCCCCTGTCATTATAGGATATTAAGGGATTTTGTAGTCACAATAAAATAAAAACTACAGATAAGTTTATGCATTGCATTATACAGGGTTTTGGATAATTTAAAATAAAAAATTGTATGTTGATTTCAAAATACGATCAAAGCGGGGGACATGACTGTTTATAGCTAGTGTTGAATCTCGCAAAACTCTTGGTGTATCTCTATTGAAATAGTTACATGGGTACCTAAAAATTATTTTTACAAAAAATCATGAGCAAACTATGAGGCACCTGTAGTTCAAATTTGGCCCGGTTTCAGCTGAATCGGCTAAAACTTGTCTTTTTCGAAAGAGGTGTATTTTGAGCTATTTAGAGGTAGTAATTTTTTTGTGGAATATGGTCACATTTAAAAAAACAATTTGTCACCGCATGACACCGGAGTTTTAGGGCCAAATCACACACTCAAAATTTTTAGAGGCATCCAACTATATTTTTGAGGGTGCAACCCCGTTTCCTTCTAGTTTTTAGGTGAAATTTTCGGTGGCCCGCGCAAACCTAAAATTAGCAAATCGGGCCGCCGGATATTTCCGAAACCCAAGCCGCCGCTCCTCTCCTCCCCCAGACCTCGATCCCCTCTAATTTTGGAAAAGAAATTATAGAAAACTATTTTCTAGAAAATAAACGTTATAATTGGAAAAGAAATGTTTATGGTAGTTCTACGGGCATACCCGCCTTACTAAATTGACGCACACTACTATGATTCATTTTTGACATAGACTCGGTGACATGCATTGTGGGGTGAATTAGTGGATGGTCCTACCTGTAGCCAGTCTAACGTTAGAAGAGTGAAAGTGGGAAAAGATTGTTTAGACGTGGTGAAGGACTTAAATACCCGCAGGAATCCAGGGACGCACCACTCAATCAGGGGCAAGCTCGTAATTCTCCCAGGTACTACCAATTATAAGTTTATAACCCCACGTCCCCACCCGAGTCGATCCCCCTCCCGAACCCTAGCCGCCAGCCCCGTCTCTCTCTTTGCTTCTCCCTCGCTCCCCTCCCTCTCCGTGACCCACCGCGCCGCCACCGGCTCCCTGATGCTCCGATCTCCTCCGACCAACTCCTCCTCCCAGGAAAAGGGAGATCAGGATCCTCTCCGCCTCGCGTGGGCTGTCGCCGCAGCCACGCTCCAGAGATTCCGAGCGGATCCTTGCTGCTGAGGCCGGCGGATGGCCCCAAGGCGCGCACCCTGCAGGGCGAGGTGTCACCGGTCAACCTGCAGGAGGACGGGGAGCACGAGGCGCTTTACCCTCCTGGCGATTCCTCCTCTTGTCGCCGCCTGCTCAACGACCATGGGCTCGTCGCCGGGGACCAGCAGCTACGACTGCTCCTTCAAGGTGCTCCTCATCGGGGACTCCGCCGTCGGCAAGAACAGCGTCCTCGTCAGCTTCGTCTCTCCCACCATAGGTATCCTCCTACTCCCGCCGGCCTCTCCTGGATCTCCCTGCCCTGTGCCTGTGCGCTGCCTCAGCCCTGTCCGTCCCGATCAGGGAACAACACCAACCCACTAAAAAACATCTCTCTTTATGTCTACTAGGATTCATGATAAAATAACTTGTCGATGGAAATATGTTTCACTCAATAAAAAACATGATGTGGTAGGATGCATAAGAAATGTATGTGATAAACTTTTTGTCATCTGTTTGCTGTTTATACATACACAGTGCTGACACCTCTTGTATATTTCTAGGCTGGTGTGCAGTGGCTCACGAGATCTCCTAGATGCTGCTGCCTATGAATAGTTCTGTTTATATGAATGTGATATGTTGTATTTGTGTGCTTAGGATGGTCTTGCTTCAGCAGCTAGACAAACAGTCAAATATGCTTGTACAGTTTCAGCTCTTGTATTTGTGTGATAGATAGGGATACTCGCTACACTACTTTGCCGTGACAGGACTTGCATCTGGCTATACTGTGTGCTTCATCTTTTAAAGTTTGATTTAACAGAGGCCTTGTTGCACTGAAATTCTGTAACCTGTAGCTCCTCAAGTGCTCCAACCTGAATTGCTATGAATTTAGGTGTCACTGGAGCAACTCATACAACATTAAATAAGCCAGGACTAGAATAGCCATCTCGCAAATTCTTTGCACAATGACCTGCATTTAAATGCTTGATTTAATAAGCGGCGGAGTGTTGTTTCTAGCCTGATAACATTGATGTTTTGTTGAACTGCTACTGTGGAAGCTGAACTGAATTTTTATTGTTCAGCAGCACAATTTTGTTCCATGCATGTTAAGTGAACTATGTTCCGGTCGGTGTTGCTTTCAGGGATGGGGCATGTAAATATAAGGGGGTCAATTGCTTCTTTCTTCTACATATTTGATCCATGAACTGCTATTTTCTTGATTATCAAACTACTAAGGCCGGTTCTATACTGTGTATGCCATAGGAACAAGAAGTTACTGACTGGAGCATCTCTCTTTTTTTGTTTTTGATCAACTTGCAGGTGCTCTGCCCCGAGCTCCTCTACACCGCGCGGCCGCCAAGACCATCGCCCACTGAGACCAGATCCTCACCTCATCTGTTTCGATGGACGCAACCGCGACACTTGTATGGATGATGAGATTGCCAGGTGTTGTGCCGAAGGATGATAATGTTTTCTTCAATGTGCGTCCTCTTCTTGTATGGATGATGAGATTTTGCTTTTATTGCAAGAACTGAGCTTTACCCGTAGAGATTGCTAAGAGCGCTTTCCCATGAGTTACGTGTGCCATTGTTGGTTCTGGACAGCAGTGTTCTAGCTCCATATGTTTTGAACTTTATGAAGACCACACTGACTTTCCTCATCATTGCTTTCAGGCGATAGGATCAAGTATGTTGGAGAGTCTGTGCTTGTTGAAGCAGATAACAGGTACTTGTTGGGAGTTCTGCTCCTTCTCTTTTTGGGTTTAGCAGCTATGTGGGTATCATGCACACATTTATTCATCCATGCACAAAGGTGGCATGACTGTTTGTGTTATATGATACGATGAGTTTCTCCATTCAGGTTAAGATAATGTTATTCTGCTCTTGTTGTTGATTGTGTCGCTGTAAAGGAGATGTATATGGAAATTGTGAACAAGCGTTAGCATTGATTATCTACGAGACCTGAATACTGAATAGCTGCACATAGAACTGCCTTATTTTTTTCCTGAACCGTTAGGCATCCCTAGTGTGAAATACGTTGAATTAATTCTCCAGTTGAGTGTGCTGAAACTGTTAGTTCTTGCTGGATATTAACCTCCAGACTCTCAGTTCATGTGCCGACTGATCAGTGGTTGTTGTGAACATTATTATGTATAACTTATCACCAAACAGTAAGAGTTTTCTTGTAAAGTCTTTTGCCAATTACTTGATATATGATCAAAGCAATCTTGTACATGGTCACCTTAGAGGCCACCCTTTTATTCCAAGACTAGTAGATGTTTGTGGGGTGCTTAAGACTTTTATTGAATCCAAGCTTGTCTTGGACGACTTGTAGATGGTTTTGTTTCGTTTATTATCTGGATCTTAGGCTTGCATCATCTCCTTGTTGCAGAATTCGGAAGACTGTTTCAGTTTGTAGCATGAATTGATGGAGTAGCACATCAGCCAGAATCATTGATTCACCATTCTTTGTTTGGATGCAACCTGGCGTTCTTCTTGTTGACTCATAATGTTAGTAGCAGAGAAGATTTGTCTATTGTCCTTTTTCCACAGTGGACTAAGTTAATAACCATTTCAATGTTTTATGTGTGGCTGTAGGCAGAATACTCAGTTGCAGAATGCGGAGATGGTGTAAGCCCGAAACTAGCAGGGCCAGGCTCGTTATTAACCATCATCTCTGGAAGATTGATGTCCTTTTTTCAGTCTTATGTGCAGAATCTCGAAACTAGCAGGATCAGGCTCCAGCAGATTGAGCAAAACCTCCAGAGAGCGTGGTCTCAGGTTGTTGCAGAAGCATTTCACTAGTCCATTTCAACATCATAGATAATCCTTTTGCAATAAAGCTTTCTTTGTTCTTTGACAGTTTGCCAATTTATGTTCTGCAATCGGATGCTGCGGAGCCGTAGCTGGTGTGAGATGTGCTGAGTCGCCATCTCTTCATTGAGAGTTCATTATGTTCTCCTTAGTCAGTCTTGTTTTTGCCATTGTGATGTATCAGTCTTGTTTTTGCCAGTGTATTGTATCCGTAATGTAGTAGCAAGTGATATTTACTGTTTATGATGAAGTGACATCTACTATATGATGAAATGAGATGATCTTGAATGGGAGTGATGTTGTATGTGTTTCTATCACGTGTTGTTTGCTGTGTATATGTTGATTTAATAACTGCTCAATATCTAGAAATGTTTCTACTCCGAAAGTTGGCACATCTATTGGACTATTAAAAGGCCATGGCCCAAAATGTACTAGGCTGAGAATGTAACGGCCCAAATAAACGAAAACCAGAACTAATATCGTGATAAAAAAGGGCCTGGGATAGAAAAAGGCTCACAAAGATTCGGCTTGGTCCATTTAGGCAAAAAAAAAACAAGGCAGGAAAAAATCGCAAAAAGGCTTAATTGTTGGGCCTGGCCCATATTGAGGTGCAGCTATGGGTTGGGCTGAATCTCTTCCATGACCTACCTATTTGGTCATAATTTTTCCACGTAGGATTGGCCACGTAGGATCTGACGTGGCTATGGCGGGATATCACATGACCAAATCAAGTGGTCATAAGGCTATGACCCCTCTGATTGGGTCATAGAGTCTATGACAATTCCATAAAATTAGTCATTGACGATCAAATAAGACGCTCGGTATGTGACTTTTCATTTTTGGTCAAAAAGGGGTCATGAATGAAACTACATGACCTTCTAGTGACAAAAATTGAGAGTCATGTATCAACATATTTCTTGTAGTGAAGGAGATGTACACATATATCACAGAATGCCGGCGGGAAGTAAATCTCGAGCTCGCATAGTATCACCACGATCTCATCCTGTAGCATCTTGAGCTGCCTCACGCCGATCGATTTCCGGGTGATAACGTCGAAAAAGTTGCAAAGGCCAAACAACGTATCATGGACATGCTCGTCCATTATCCCTCGGATCGCAACAGGAAGTATCTGCGTCATGAGCACATGACAATCGTGAGACTTCATCCCGGTGAACCTCTTCTTCGCTAAGTCCAGATATCTGCTTATACTCCCTGAGTATCCGTGAGGAACTTTGACTTCTAGGAGGCACCTGAAAAACTGCTCAAGCTCCGGCGGACTCAATGTGAAGCAGGCAGCGGGAATCACCACGGTGTTCTTCTTAGCCTTTTTGCGGGGAGGATGTTGAGTCCCTTCCGTCTTATCCTCATCGTCATCATCATCATCACTGTCGGCGGGGACCTGTAGATTTTTCCTAATGCCAAAATATTTTAGATCGTATCTTGCTTTCGGCCCATCCTTGGACTTCTCCGAATTGCAAATAGTGCCAAGCAGACTCTCCGTAACGTTCTTCGTAATGTGCATCACATCAAGGCTATGAGGCGCGTGGAGGACCGGCCAGTACTCCAACTCGTGGAAAAAAGACCTCGCTTTCCATACACCCAGCAGCGGCTCTGGCTTGGGTCGCTTCTTTCCCGGCGAAGGGCACTCGTCCCAATTTTTCAGAAGCTCGTCGATTTCTTCGCCGCTCCTCGTGCGCGGGGCTCCATCGGGCTCATCTTTACCATTGAACAACTCACCGCGTTTTCTCCACGGGTGATCCAGGAGAAGCCACCTTCGAGCTCCTGGGTACACGGTTTTCGAAGACCCAGGATCCCTTGGTAGCTGGAGATGCGGGGTCCCGTCCATGCACTTCACGCAGCCGCAGAATCCGTGGCCGACCTGGGCAGATACATACGCGTAACCAGGATAGTCTGTGACCGTCGTCAGCAACGCGGCTCTCATATGGAAATAATCTCTAGTGTACGCGTCCCACGTACGGGGTGGCGTCTTCCACAACGTGTCTAACTCGTCTTTCAGCAGCCCGAGATACAAATGCATGTCGACACCTGGTTGTTTTGGCCCCTGGATGAGAATACTCAAGTGTATGTACTTTTGCTTGGTGCACAGCCACGGGGGTAGGTTGTAAGGCCATACAAACACGGGCCAGCTGCTATGTGTGCTACTCTGGTTGCCGAACGGATTGAGTCCATCGGTGCTCATACCCAGCCTGACGTTCCTCGCGTCGCCCCCAAAACTCGGGAAAGCTATGTCCAATGCTTCCCACTGGGAAGCGTCTGCAGGATGTGTCATGATATAGCCCTTCTCCGGATCTTCTTCCGGCTTCTCCCTTTTTGCGTGCCATTGCATGAGCTTTGCTTCCTTAGGGTCCACGTAGTACCGTTGAAGACGGGGAGTGATAGGAAAGTACCATACCACTTTTCGAGGAATTTTCTTGTTGTTGGTTCCACACTTGTATCGTCTGTGGCCGCACTTCGGACATGTGGTTGTGTCCTTGTACTCCCCCCGATAAGTTACACAATCATTGATGCATGCGTGAAATTTTTCGTGAGGTAGGTCAAGAGGGCACACGACTTTCTTAGCCTCGTTGATACTGCTTGGCAATGTGTTCCCCTCGGGAAGGCGATCGTGCCAGAATTTCAAGTTCTTGTTGAAGCTCGAGTCGGTCCATTTGTTTTGCGTCTTCATCTTCAGAGCAGCAAGCGTTACATGCAACCGCGTATCCTCGGGGCGGCACCCAGGAAACAACGGAGTCACCCCGTCTATCTCCATTTGCGCCAGCTTGGCTTTCTCCCTAGCTGCAGCTATGTCGTTGCTCGTCTCCTTAAGCAGCAGATCCTGAACATGAGAGTCCCGCAAGGCCGAAATTAGCAGGGTCTCCGTGTTCACGCCTTCATCGTCGTGTCGATCTTCTCCGCCGACATATCCTTCTTCATGATGATCTTCTTCGTCGTCATTTCCTTCGTCACCTCGCTCGCCCTCTTCTTCGTGCACAACTTTTGCTGCCGGCGGTGCCACGTGGTTGCGGTCGTCAAAGAAACCGCGTCTGAGAAGGTGCTCCTCCAATTGTCCGGAATCAGGGTCAATCCAGCGCACGAGTTTGCATGATCGACACGGACATCTTATCTGCCGCCTGTTGCACCGAATCATGTCCGCCTTCGCGTCTTTCTTGTATCTAGCGATTCGAGCTGAGCTAATTTCTAGTACCATGGTTGCCTGCACAGACACATAGAGAGCAGAAAATTAGAACCACAACATGCATGCATAGTCGCCGGAAAAATTCGGCATGACCTCTCCTATAAGTAGGACATATGGGGTGCAAAAGTTTGCCGAAATGAAAGTGAATCAACATTTCGGCAAACATCCATGCACCATGACCGCCCACACGCGCGACAATCGATCGGTCCACCTGCACATGCATGACAAACACCCATACACATCGATCGATGGCCACACGAGACATATGCACCTCCAACTATACTCACCTAGTAGATTCGATACCAAGACGCGAAAAGAGCGAGGAGAGGGAGGGACCGGAGTATAGATGGAAGTAATTAGGCCCCCCCAACAACAAGAAACTTCACCAACAATTATACATCGAATAAATAGGTTCACCTACCAAAAAAAGAGAATTAAATGTGTAAAAATGGAGTGGAGAGAATGGGGAGACGAGTGAGCAACATCCACTTGGAATGAAATGAGTTGGGGGCGAGAGAGGGGGGGCTGGCATCTTTATGTGCACAGTGCACCTATTCTGTGGCGCACCTGTATACTATTCTGTGGCGCATTGCTGTGCTGCGCCACAGAAACACCATATTCTGTGGCGCATTTTGACAGATGCGCCACAGAATATGCTGTTTCTGTGGTGCAGCACATCAGTGCGCCACAGAAGTGGCCTTTTCTGTGGCGCACCAGGTGGCATGCGCCATAAAAATATGGCCTCTGACACCCAGTCCAATGATTGGGGTGGGCCCCGCACTTTTTTTGTGGCGCACCTCTGGCCTATGCGCCACAAAAATGGGGATTTCTGTGGCGCACCCGTGGCCATGCGCCACAAAATAATATTTCTATGGCGCACCAAATCATGATGCGCCACAGATTCCATTCCATAGAATGGCAATTCTCTACTAGTGTAGGGACGATCACGGAAAAGCGCGTCCACGCAACAATGGAAAAGAAAGGAGTAGATCCCCTTTTGTCCATTCAGCCGGCAGGTATTCCGCACACATGGATAGAGCGGAAAAGGATGATCTATACTTTGGACCTAAGTGTTTCACTGATAGGATCCGAAGGATAACCCTGCATTCTGGTTTCTCTAAGGTTGGTCTAACGTACCAAAAATATACCGGTAGTACAAACCCGGATACCTGGCTCTCAGACTACTATACAGCCGTCCTGATTAACAATGGGACAGATCTGGAAGCTGTAAAGTTTCTTCCCCTAATGTTACTGGATGGAGCCAGAGATTGGATCAATAGATTGCCAACAAGAACTATCGACATCTGGGATGATATGGCTCGAGTATTCACTCAGCATTTCCGGGGAACTTATAAACGCCCGAACAACATCAACCAGCTAAACCGTTGTACCCAGTTCGAGGATGAACCATACGTGGATTTCATCTCCAGATGGAGACTTCAAGCTGGCGAACAAGCTGGAAAAAGAAAACGCCCTTTGCGCTGAGAAGATCATAGCAAAGGAAGAGCTGAAGGAGCTGGCTAAGGGGTATCGCCGACAGAAAAGCCGGCAGGAAAAGAAACCCGGAAGCCAGCAGATAGCTTCAAGGCATCCGAGAATACAAGACAGGTAATCCTAGATCCCAAAGATCCGACAAAATTTGTCATAGTAGGAACTGGGATGACCGACAAATAGGAAAGCGAGCTCATCAAGTTCCTCCGTGAGAACTAGGATATTTTCGCTTGGTGTCCGGCTGACATGCCAGGCGTACCCAGGGAACTTGCTGAACATCAACTTAAGGTAATTCCAGGCTCCAAACCCGTCAAACAAGGTCTCCGTCGATTTGACGGAAGAAGACGGAAGGCTATTGGCAAGGAAATTATCCGGCTTTTAGCAGCAGATTTCATCCAGGAAGTAATACACACTGAATGGTCTGCAAATCCGGTATTAGTACCGAAGAAAGACACTACTGCTCTTAGAATGTGTATAGATTACACCGGCTTGAACAAACTGTGTACAAAAGATAGGTTCGCGTTACCGAGAATCGATCAAATAATAGATGCCACCGCAGGCTCTGAGCTTTTATGCTTTTTGGATGCATATTCCGGGTATCACCAAATACGCATAAAAAAAGAAGATCAAATTAAGACATCTTTTATAACCCCTTACGGGGCGTACTATTACATAACCATGCCATTTGGCCTGAAGAACACAGGTGCAACTTACCAGCGTTGCATGCAACGTTGTTTGCATAGTCAGATTGGCAAAAATGTCCACGTTTACGTAGAAGATATTGCTATCGTAACCAAGGAAAAAAGATACGCTCCTTGAAGATTTGCGAGAAACCTTCAAAAACTTGCGCACTTACAAGATGAAGCTAAATCCATCAAAGTGTGTATTCGGGGTTGCCTCAGGAAAACTTCTGGGTTTCATCGTTTCTCACAGAGGAATATAAGTTAACCCAGAAAAGATCAAAGCAATCTTGAACATCTTCAAACCCACGTGTGTAAAAGATGTCCAAAGATTGACGGGTTCCGCCGCAGCCGTCAGCAGATTTATTAGTCGGCTGGGCGATAAAGCCTTACCACTCTACAAGTTGCTGAAAAAATCCGACAAATTCGAGTGGACAGAAGAGGCAGATGCAACATTAACCTAGCTGAAAGAAACTTTGATGAAAGCTCCGATTTTGGCGTCTCCAAAAGACGAAGAACCTATGATATTGTATCTTACGGCTACAAACTGGGTTATTAGCGCGGTAATTGTGGTGGAACGGAAGAAAGACGAACAGAGCATACCAGTCCAGCATCCGGTATATTATATAAACGAAGTTTTCTCCGAGTCCAAACAAAGGTACCCGCACTATCAAAAACTGGCATATGGCGTATTTTTCGCATCTAGAAAATTGCGCCATTACTTCCAAGGACATTCCATAACAGTGGTATGTAAAGCACCACTAGGGGATATAATAAACAATGCGGAGGCAACTGGCCGGGTAGCCAAATGGGGTGTCGAGCTAGCAGCCTTTGACATTAAGTATCAGCCAAGGACGGCAATAAAATCCCAGGTTTTGGCAGATTTTGTCGCTGACTGGACGGAAGCAATGGAGAAAACACCAATGCCGAAGTCCGAATACTGGATCATGCACTTTGACGGATCCAAGATGAAGGAGGGCGCTGGAGCTGGTGTAGTTTTAAAATCCCCTAAAGGAGACACAATGGAGTACGTATTACAAATACACTTCAACGCCAGCAATAACGTGGCAGAATACGAAGCTCTGCTGCATGGCTTGCATATTGCAAAAGAAATAGGGGTTAAGCGCATCTTGTGCTACGGCGACTCGGATTTGGTACAGCATCAGCTTAACCAAACCTGGGACGCAAAAAGCCCTATAATGGCCGAATACCGGAGAACGGTGGACGAGTTTGCCATTTGTTTTTTCGGATTCGAAGTACTCCATGTTAAAAGGGAGGAAAATTGGAACGCGGATGCGTTAGCACGCATGGGATCAGAAAGGGTAAAAGTATTACCACCAGGTGTATTCGTCCAGTATTTGTACGAGCCATCCATAAAAAGTGGAGATATTGATTATCCTCTGGCGTCCGAATCAATTGGAGTTATGCTCGTTAATCCGGACTGGACAATTCCATATTTAAACTTCTTAGTTAACCAGAAGTACCCGGAAGGAGCAGACGAAGTCGTGCAGAGACAAATACAGCGTCGATGCAAAGGATACACGGTAATTAACAATTGCCTGTACAAACGCAGTACTTCCGGAATTTTTCTGCGATGTGTTTCACCAGAAGAAGGACGAGAAATTCTGCAAGAAATTCATGCCGGAGATTGCGGACATCATGCTCAATCAAAAAGCATAGTTAAAAGAGCATTCTGTGCCGGGTTTTTCTGGCTAACAGCCAAGACAGATGCTGAGCACATAGTGAACACATGTGCAGGGTGTCAATATTACGCCAAGAAGACTAATATGCCGGCCCAAGCACTCAAAACTATCCCCATTACATGGCCGTTTGCGGTCTGGGGGCTAGATATGATGGGACCATTCAAAACTGCGCGAGGCGGCTTACACATCTACTTGTAGCTGTGGATAAATATACCAAATGGGTGGAGGCTAAACCCATCAAAATGTTTGACGGTGTAACTGCCAGAAATTTCATCATTGACATAGTCATGAGATACGGCGTTCCATACAGCATAATAATCGACAACGGGACAAATTTCTCCATTGGAGAGTTGGCAAAATATTGCCGACAAACGGGAATTCGCCTAGATCTCGCATATGTGGCACACCCGCAATCCAATGGACAGGTTGAAAGAATGAATAGCTCAATCCTGCAAGGAATACGCCCAAGACTCGAATCTCCTCTTCATAGAGCAGCTGGAGCATGGGTAGAAGAGCTACCTTCCGTGCTTTGGAGTATTCGAACGACGCCAAATAGGTCAACTGGGCAAACCCCGTTTTTCCTAGTCTATGGTGCGGAAGCAATCCTTCCAACGGTGATCCATGACAGCCCAAGAGTGCAGGATTTCGATGACTCGGATGCCGAAGAAGCACGACAGGATGTCGTCGATCTCTTAGAAGAGGAGCGAGAGCTTGTGCTTCAAAGATTCGCCATTTACCAGCAAGGCTTACGACGTTACCATAGTCGGAAAATCAGGCATCGTTTTTTTGAAGAAGGTGACCTAGTGCTGAGATTGGTGTAGCAAAGGAAGGACAAACTGGCTCCAGTATGGGAAGGACCATTTGTCATCAGTAAAGCCATGAAGAATGGATCATATTATCTTGTCGACATTCGAGATACGGAAGACGATCCCGAGAAGCTGAATCGCAAAAGAAAGAGAAAGATAGATGATGAGCTAGGAGAGACAAAGAGGCCCTATAGTATCCAGCAGTTACGTCCCTTCTATACTTAGTTCAATTTCTATGTAAACATCTTTGAGATCATGAAATAAAGTTGTCGGAATTCTTATATTCATGTTTTTACAAGTTTATTATAGTACAAAACATGATTCCACCTTATCTATTTCCCAATGATCTTACAAAATACTCAATGTTAACCCGAATTATGCCTGCGTGCTCGGTGTTTAAAAACTGAATGATTTTCAGCCTACTAACGGCTAAAGGAAACTCGGATTGTGCCTGCGTGCCCAAGTTTCATTCAAAAAAAAATCCTTACTTTTCTCTAAGTATTATCTGATCGTTTATGTGTTGGGTCACTGAGCTAGTTAGCAAAAATGCCCTTAGTATGGTCCATGTTTCCGAGTTTGAACTGATTGATATTACCCAGTAACTCGGCATCAAGATTCATAATACTATTGAGCCATTTCAAACACTAAGGACAGTTAAAGCATATAAACCAAGGAACCTAGAAGGTAAAGGAATAATAAACCCGGAAAACCTTGCCAAGAATTTCATAATTAAAACTGCAAAAGGCGGAGTTCTTGTTTATACAAAACAATAGACGCATTACAATATAAATTACATTGTAAAGTACAATAATGCTCCTATTTTCTACTTCCACCATCCAGGTTAAGGACAGCCCTTCAAGCATCCGAGTCTTCTTCGCTGCTGTCATTCTCGGGGGCTTCGGGGATCTCCTCTTCTGGATAGGTGATGGAGATGTTCACCATGGAGGCAATCTTGGTGGCGTGACCTTTGATTTCATCAAAGATGGTGGTTCGCTGAGTTTCCGTGTATCCTTGAGGGATACCGGACGCCACGCGCCAAGATTTGGCACCAGGGTAGTGCATACGCATAAGTCCTAGAGCCATGCGTGCACCACCCCGTGCTGCGGAGCGCAAGGTGGAATCCTTGGACTCCTCCACCTCCAGGATAGCTCCCGGAAGTTTCTCAACTTCCTAGAAATCCCCAGTCCTTGTGGGGAGGAACTTGTTGATCAGCTGCATGCCAGTAGCTCTGATCGCAGTCCATAACTTCCCACAGGATCGAATTCTCTCAATCCGAGTAAGATCTGGGTTATCTCCTGTTTTTGCAGGCAAACAACCAAAAGGTTAAGAGAAAAACAGACAAAGAAAGCAAGAAATGGGAAAACCGATAAATAAGATAAACTTACCGAGAATCTTATCGATTTCGGAGCCTTCCTCCAGGCGCAGGTTTAAGGCATTCTCCAAGTCCTGGATAGTGGACTTATCCTTTTCCGCCTGTTCGGAAGCCTTGGATTGAGCAATTCCAAGGGCCAGATTACTGGCTTCCAGATCTTTTTTGGCCTTCATAAGCTCCTTATGAAGGTCCAAATTCTCCTCACGGAGACTTGCGGCATTGCCGTCATCTTCAGCTATCTCCTTGGCCTTAGCAAAAGCAGCTGGAAAGCAAGGAAAAAATTCCGAGTTTAGAAAAAATTCGAGAAAGTACTTAGACAAAAAAGCTGGATCAAAAACTGCAGAAAAAAAAAGTATACCTGTTGTTTCCGACAGCTGTAGCTGAGACGATGCCAGCTCGGCCTGTTTCACGTCAAGAATGTGAAGAAGGTTCCTAACCTCCTTATTCTTGACGGAGAGCCTGTTGAAAACTTCCATGTTTATGTTTTCAGCGGTTTGCTGGAACACGGAAAGGAAAAAAGTCAAGTCATTTAAAAGCATCAAGCGAAAAGTATACACTTCACTAAATGATTGGGGGCAAGAGTTAATACCTGGCTCATCCGATGTAAACCCGCCAAGTTTTCAGTGAACTCTTTTGCGTATTCCGCAAAAAGAGTTCCGGCCACGCTTAGGCCATCGCTGATGTTCTTGAAGTCCTTGTCAAAGGTGGGAATATCCTCCTCAGTAGTCCGAGAAGAACCTCCCACCTCAGGAGCCGCCCTTTCCCTCGTGTACGTTTCCGGCACAACGGGCTGGCTGGGCTCGAGTGACTCGGTGGTGGGGGCTGCGGGATGCTCTTCCGCCATTGTAGTCGGCGTGTCCGGTGCGGTGGCGGGAGAAGGGTGAGAGCCTCTGCTAACCATGGCCTTATGCCTCTTTAGCTTTTTTGGCTTTAGAGTAGAAGGAGGCAGGCTAAAAACAAAGAAAAATGCCGGAAAGGTTAAAACTACGAAAGCAAAGAAAAATTCCGACAAAGGAAAGTAACCCGGATGCTCTAACCTGGAGGTGGCGACGGGAACCCCGTCAAGATCGATGATTTCCTCAGAGGAGGAGATCTTTTTGCGCTTTCGTCCACCCGCAAAGGTGGCGCGCAACGCCTCCAGTTCAGCGTCGGAAGCTAGATCCGACTCAGGAAGTTCGGCAATCTGTAAAAAGGAAAAGCAGAGTTAGAAGCAAAAAAATCCGAGTAAACGTGAAAAAAGTTTGAATCCCAAAATATGGAAAACAATACCTTGGGAGCCGGATTGTCAGCCGTATACATTGGCCGGCTCGCTTCATATTGGTCGCGAGATGCGACCAACTGATTCACGCACTTCCGTAGATCTTTCGTGGCCCAGTCTTTGCTGGTTGTCCGCATTTTGTCGCCGGTGCCCGTATACTCGCAAAGGAGGCGGACACCATGGTTGGCTAAAGGTTGGATCCGCCTATCCAACCAGCAAAGGACTGTGTCCATGCCGGTTAGAGGCGGATCAGAAGAGGTGAGTTTTGCGATGCGCCGCTTGATCCTTAGAAGATCAGGCGGCAGGGTTTGGACGGCTTTAGTTCCCCAATTTTCTTGGGGAACAGCAGCAGTGTTCGTGAAAGGTGGAACCCCGATGGCCTTTTTAGGGAAAGGAACATCAGGATGATAAAAGAAGGCCGTCCAAAATTTGACGGATTCCGAGGTCTTTATCTTGGGGAACCAATCCTCCCTAAATCTCCGAAGAGTGAAGGAAATGGTTCCGCAAGTTGGGAGTGCGCCCTCCGAAGAGTTCCTCTTAACCCTGAAACGGTACATCCAGAAATCTAATCTAGGTTCTATGCCTAGATAACCCTCGAAAAGGGCCTAAAATCCGGCTAAGTATAGGATGGAATTTGGTGGCAGGTTGTGGGGCTGGATGTTGTAGTGAGAAAGGACCTGGAGGAAGAAGGCGGAAGGTGGGAGACCCATACCTCTGAGAAGGTGGGAGGAGAGAAGAACCCGTTCTCCGTCGTTCGGCATGGGTTCAGTCTCGTCCACAGGAAGCCGCCACTTCCCCTTCAGAACAAGCCCCTCCTTTTCCATTGTCGGAAGGAGGGACGATGGAATACTGCAGGCACTCCAGTTGCCGGCAGATTCCATCACTTCTTCTCCGGTGGCGGCGGAAGACGCGGCCTCCACGGCTGCGAGCTCGTCGCCAACGAGCGTGATTTTTTCCTCCATCGTTTCGGGAGCGAACGGCGGAGTGGGCGCGGAGCTGGAACCCGCAAGATCCGTGGCGGCGGAAAGATTTCCTCCGTCCGCCGCGGTTCCCGCGGTCTTCACCGGCTCGTCGCTGGCGGCGTGCACTGGGGAGTCCAGTTGAGGATCCATCGTGTTGATGATGTCCTCGATCTCTTGCGCGACGGTGCGGGCTAGCGAGGACGGCGGAGAAGCCATCGCGGAGCGGCGCTTGGGCGTCTCCGGTGAGGACTTGGGCGCGGCGGCGTTCGGGGGCTTTCATCTGCTGTGAGCTGTGGCGCTGGAATGGCGTGCGAAGTGAGAGCGGAAGTTTTTCGTTGAGGACAAAGACGGCTATTTATAGCCGAAATCTCGTGGCGATACGTGCTAACGGCTCTTTTGACCGTTGGATGTTCAACGCGTGTCACTCGCCGAAAAATCCAGGAAATGAAACGACGGGTGATTAATGCTATCTCCTCGTTTCCCGCGAGAATCTGTCAGAGATATGTTTCTGGGTTTCCCGCCTGAAACCCAAACGTCCCTTACGTCAGCATGATTGAAGTGCTGACGTAGGAAGTTCCTTCTCCGCGAAGGATCGTGTGAGAAAAGCCGGATTTTCAGAATTCCGAGTTTTGCGTTACAGCATCCTTTAAAGGAGAAAAAAGAAGAATCAAGACTGCTGGCCAATATTTCTCGGACAAAACACATTTGGCGAAAGACGACGAATCAGAGTTTTAATCCTTCTTGGGGGCTACTGTCGGATATATACCGAATAGGGGTATATCAGATGGTAGTCAAAAGGCCGGATTACCAGGGTGGCCCAAGTGGTAGTGGGCTACGGTCCATTGGACGGCCCAGTAAGCTGACGCGCAGAAGCCGGATTCTAGAAGAAACCGGATCACGGCCCACGTGATCTGACTTGGAGTAGAAGGCGGATTCCTTACTTTCCAAGTTAATAGTTACCGTAGTCTTCTAGGTTTCTTACTCTGTATGCCCTAACCCGGCTATTATATAAAGCCGGACGGGAGATATGATAGATAGACAAGAAGCTACAGGCTAACTCGCCGATAAGTTGATCCTCAGCAAATAGCTAAACAGAACCTCACGTTGTAATTGTATACACACGCTTTAGCCCTGATTAGTGAGATTGCAGGAGTACGAACGCCGCATTATTGCGACGTGCCGAACCTGGGTAAATCCTGTGTCTTTTTCTTTAACGCAACCACGTCTCCCCACGTCTCTACCCGTAGGCTCATGGCACCCCCGTCTGTGAAAACAACTATGATGTCTCGAAAAAGACCAATGCCTTCCATATCAGAAAGTTGTTACGCGTCAACTGCTGTGTCGGGGGCAAGCCGAGGGCAGCAGCAAGCGCTGAACTTGACGAGTATGAGCTCATTGTGACGAAGGGCACGTGATCCGAGGGCACGTGATCCGATCTAGTCTCCGGATTTGTGGTTTCTGGCGGTTGACTCACGGGAGCAGACTCGCGATCCAAGCGGATTTGTTGATCACAGTGGCTTCTCACGTCAGCAGTACACGAGATGGTCGGGGTTGTCGATCTCGTTGTTTCGGTTATCTGGTTGTAGATGGCGGCAGCGGCTCAAGGGAGAGGCGACGGCTCGGTTGTCTGCAGGTTGTAGGCGGCGACGGCGGCTCAAGGGAGCGGCGACGGCGGCAGATGATGTTGTCTCGATTGTATGGTTTGTAGGCAGCGGCGACGACTCACGGGAGCAGCGGCGGCGGCAGATGTCGGCAGTCAGATGTCTGCGG
This sequence comes from Alopecurus myosuroides, assembly GCA_028641055.1. Taxonomy (NCBI): domain Eukaryota; kingdom Viridiplantae; phylum Streptophyta; class Magnoliopsida; order Poales; family Poaceae; genus Alopecurus; species Alopecurus myosuroides. Next base: position 85,452,242 of record CM054059.1, on the reverse strand, counting down.
AAGCTAGCTTTGATACCATGTTTGTGTTTCTAGGGTTGGAACCAGTGGGTTCGTCTCCCCTAGGTTACGTGTTAATATGATGGCTAAAACCAGCCAAGTTGTACAGGGAGTCATATCAATACACAGTCTGTATTGGTTACGAAAACAGAAAAACTAGAAAGGAAAATACAAGTTCTAACATGCATCACAATCTATGAGGCGTTATACGAAACACCAACGAAAAAGGTGCAAGTTCAAAATAAATCAGAGGTCCCACGAGATCACATATCAAGCTGTACCTCTTAGAGAATCTCTAGCCATGACGCGGTTTTCAGTCTCCGCAAAACATGTTTTTCAGGTTAAAAAAGGCAGGGCGGAGCAGAACCCACAAAACATGTGTGTGGGAACACTAGTAGAAAACAGGGCATTGAGCCAACCACATTGGAACCGGATTGGATATAAACCGGTTCAAAAGGTTTTGTCCGCTGGGCCGCCTTCCTGCAGCAAATGGCCGCAAGGCCTTTAGGACCGGTTTGTAACACAAACCGGTCCTAAAGGTTTTTGGACCGTTTGCTGCAGGGAGGAGGGCCCAGTGGACAGACCCTTTAGAACCGGTTTGTATCACAAGCCGGTTCTAAAGGTTTTCTCATTTTTTTGCAGCAACCACGGGGCCCGCTGTCAGAACCTTTAGCACCGGTTTGTGACACAAACCGGTCCTAAAGCACTCCCCTATATTCCACCCCGAGCTAGCTCAGCTCCATTTTTTCGAGCTCGAGCTCAACTCCATTTTTGCTCTCTCCTTCCTCTTGTGAGCTCTAATCCATCCCCATTTTTCTCCATCATTTGTCAAGATTGTTGGTACCCATCGGTTCTACGGTTAGCATCAACATTTCCTCTTCCAGCATTGAAAGTTTTGCTCGTTTTCTTGCTCATTTCATTTTTGTTGTGCTAGCTAGGTGTTTGATGAAATGCCTAAGCTAGAATTTGTTATTCATTTGTTATATACAATTTGATGCAATTTGAGCTCAAATTTAATTATGATTTCTGGTTTTTTTAGTGTCGCGCGCCTTGTCCCCTTCCTCACCGCCGTCGATCGCCCCGTCACCGACATAACCTTGGTGAGCCTATTGTTTTTATTTACCAGAACAAATTTTGATTTGTATGATTTACATATTTACTTGTATATAATTTTCTTATTGTGTAAGATTTTATATATATATATATAGCGCCATGGATTTGATATCCGTCCCCGTTGGCCCTCGTCCAGTCTTTGATTCGGATGTGGTATATTATCTTTTATAACTACATATTTTCATTTCCTGATTATATGACAATTAATTACGCCGACCAACTTGACATAGATATTTTTGTCTAGGAGGTAGTGGAACCGGAAATGCCAATCGACCCTATTGTTGAGAAGTTACACTTAGTTGAACAAGAAAATGTTGGCTTGAAAGAAAGATTGAAAAAAACTGAAAAAAGGTTGGAAAAAACTGAAAGAGAGAAGATGACCTTGGAAAAGGTTCTTGCCGGTGTCGTCGATGGTCACAAGAGCGAGATGGACGCAATGCGCCTGAAGATTAGAAAGATTAGAAAATATGAAATTAGTAAAGAGGCTTGGTATCATTATGTCGTCGAGTCAATTGTTACCTTTGTTGCGATTTTGATCGCATTTGTTGTTGTTTTAAATGCATTAATTAGAGAGAGTTTTTATGGATGGTTTCAGTGTGTATTTTTATGAGAACTATATATGTATGGTCACTACGCTACTTTGGTTTTAACGTGTGATGAACTTTTTGTATTAATTAATTAATTTAGTCATGATGATTAAGCATAATGGTTGTTGATAAATTTCTATAATGCAGATGAACCGGCAATGGATGTACAGTGATCGACGTCGTCCCGAATTCCTTAATGGCATGGATAGTTTTCTCAATGTGGCTGAGAAAAACAGGCAGAATGGATTTATTTTTTGTCCATGTAAAAAATGCCAGAATAAGAGGAATTTCCCTAACTCAAGAACCATACACACCCACCTGTTGCAAGAAGGCTTCATGCCCAGTTATTTTTGTTGGACCAAGCACGGCGAAAGAGGGGTTGTAATGGAAGACAATGAAGAAGAAGAGGATAATGATAATTATCCTATGTTTGGTGAACACGGTGATACTGAAATGGGGGAAGACGAGCCTGAACTTGAGGACATTGTTGATGAGTCTGATGATGATCTTCGTCAGGTCATTCGTGAAGAAAAGATAAACTGCGCAAGTGAAAACGAGAGGTTGAAGTTGGAGAGCATGTTACAAGACCACAAAAAATTGTTGTACCCATATTGCGAAGATGGCCAGAAAAAGCTGAGCACCACCCTGGAATTGCTGCAACGGAAGGCAGAGAATGGAGTATCTGACAAGGGATTTGAAAAGCTGCTGAAAATAATGAAGAAGATGCTTCCAAGAGATAACGTGTTGCCCTGCAGTACATACGAAGCAAAGAAGGTTGTCTGCCCTCTAGGATTGGAAGTGCATAAGATACATGCATGCATCCTCTACCGCGGTCAGCACGAGAATTTAAATGCCTGTCGGGTATGCGGTGCATTTCGGTATAAGATCAGACGAGATGTCCCTGGTGATGTTGAGGGCGACGATCGCCCCAGGAAGAGGGTTCCTGCCAAGGTGATGTGGCATGCTCCTATAATACCACGGTTGAAACGTTTGTTCCAAAACAAAGAGCATGCCAAGTTGTTGCGATGGCACAAAGAAGACCGTAAGGAAGACGATATGCTGAGACACCCCGCCGATGGGTCGCAGTGGAGAAACATCGACGATAAGTACGAGGACTTTGCACGTGACGCAAGAAACTTAAGGTTTGGTCTAAGTACAGATGGCATGAATCCGTTTGGGGAGCAGAGTAGCAGTCATAGCAACTGGCCCGTGACTCTATGTATCTATAACCTTGCTCCTTGGTTATGCATGAAGCATAAGTTCATTATGATGCCAGTGCTAATCCCAGTCCCGTCGCAACCTGGCGAAAACATTGATGTGTACCTGAGGCCACTGGTTGATGAACTTTTAGAGTTGTGGGCTGTCGAAGGTGTACGTGTGTGGGACGAGTACTAACAAGAGAAATTTGACCTACGAGGGTTGCTGTTTGTAACCATCAATGATTGGCCCGCTCTTAGTAACATCTCAGGACAGTCAAACAAAGGATACAGCGCATGCACACACTGTTTAGGCGAGACGGAAAGTATACATATAGGCAAGAATGTGTACTCGGGGCATCGTCGATTTCTTCCAGACAGGCATCCCGTAAGAAAGAAAGGAAAGCATTTCAAAGGCGAGGCAGATACACGAAGGAAGCCAACCCTCCCTAAAGGTACTGATATATATGACATGGTCAAAGATATAAAAGTAATCTTTGGTAAGGGTCCTGGCGCACAATCTGTCCGAATGACGCCGACAACCACGTAGCCATGTGGAAGAAGAAATCTATATTCTGGGAACTACCCTATTGGAAATTCCTAGAGGTTCTCTCTGCGATCGACGTGATGTACGTGACGAAAAATATTTGCGTGAACCTGCTACTTATTGGGCGTGCATGGGAATAAGTCGATACACCAAAAGCACGGCTGCACCACCAACGTATGCACGAACGAGACGACCTGATGAATCCAGAGAATTTCAAAGGTCCTGCCAGCTACGCTCTTACCAAGGAAGAGAAGGAGATCTTTTACCAAGTCCTGAGCAGTATCAAGGTCCCGTCTGGCTACTCGTCGAACATAAAAGGAATACTAAACCTGGAAGAGAAAAAGTTCCAAAACCTAAAGTCTCATGACTGCCACGTGATCATGACCCAGTTACTTCCGATTGCATTGAGGGGGCCTCTGCCAGAAAACATGCGAGTACCCATTGTGAAGCTATGGGCATTCCTCAACGCAATTTCTCAGAAGGCAATCGATCTAGCAACTCTACGAAGTTTACAGAAGGATGTGGTCCAATGTCTGGTCAGCTTCGAGTTGGTGTTCCCACCAACCTTCCTCAATATTATGACGCACCTCATAGTTCACCTAGTCCAAGAGATTTCCGTTCTCGGTCCTGTATTCTTACACAATATGTTCCCCTTTGAGAGGTCCATGGGAGTCTTGAAGAATTATGTTAAAAACCATGCTAGGCCAGAAGGAAGCATGGTCGAGGGCTATGGAACAGAGGAGGTCATTGAGTTTTGTGTTGACTTTATTCCTGACCTGAACCCGATCGGTGTTCCTCAGTCGCGCCATGAGGGGAGACTCCGTGGAAAAGGCACGCTTTGAAATAAATCAACAACATGTATGGACGAGCAATCTTTCACTCAAGCACACTACACAGTTCTAGTTAATTCCAGCTTGGCGGCTCCATATATCCAGGAACACAAGGATATTTTACGCACGGAATACCCGGAGCAACCTGAAGATTTCATTGCTAAAGAACACGCGAAGACTTTTGGCGGTTGGTTGCAAAGACGTCTCATTAATGACAACATTGTTGAAGATGAGCTATACTTGTTGGCCAAGCAACCATCTTCGACTGTATTGACCTTTAAAGGGTACGAGATAAATGATAACGTGTTTTACACGGCAGACCAAGATAAAAAGAGCACCAACCAAAACAGTGGCATCCGGTTTGATGCAAAAGACGACAACGGGCAAAGGGTCACATACTATGGTTACATAGAGCAGATATGGGAACTTGACTACGGACCTTCCTTTAAGGTCCCTTTGTTCTGGTGCAAATGGTTCAACCTGTCAGGCGTGAAGGTAGATCCGAAGTACGGAATGACAACAGTGGATCAGAAGAATCTTGGGTACGGCAATGATCAATTCGTCCTAGCCAATGATGTGGCTCAGGTTTTCTATGTGAAGGACATGTCTAGCAGACCGAGAAAAAGAAAAGATAAGGAAGCGAATACATCAGACGATGAGCCAAGGCGCCACATAGTTCTCTCAGGGAAAAGAAACATGGTGGGAGTCGAGGACAAGACAGACATGTCAGAAGATTACAATAAATTTGATGAAATTCCTCCCTTCAAAGTCAAAGATGATCCAAGCATTCAGTTAAATGATGAAGATGTTCCATGGTTGCGGCGCAACCAGAAGAAAGGCAAGAAGAAAAATAGAAATGGATCATCCCTTTAGTCCCGGTTGGGGACACCAACCGGGACTAAATGAGTTAGGGTTTCGTTTGGACCAATCAGATAGAATTACACGGATCATGTGTTTCTTTCAAGCGCTTGTGAGTCGTTGGATCCGGGGTGTGTTTCTTTCGAGCTGTTGTGAGCCGTTCGATCAGGGCTACGTTGTGTTTCTTTCGACCTGTTGTGAGCCATTGGATGAGGGTGTTTCTTAACCGTTGGATCAAAACCCTAGATCAACACTTTGTGAGCCAGAGGACCCTATATATAGCCCACCTTCATAGACCGGTCAGTTCAACGAGCAAATACAAAACATCCGGATTCGCCATCATACGTCCTGCCGTGCATTTGGTATGGATATATGCACCCAGTAGCCACGGTAGGGCTGTATGATGGCGATACCGTTTGTTTTGTTCTACACCCCTCTTTAAGGTTTGACACATCATATATTCAGTTCATCGAGCAAATACAAAACATCCGGATTCGCCGTTATACGTCCTGCCGTGCATTTGGTATGCATATATGCACCCAGTGGACACGGTGGGGTTGTATGATGGCGATACCGTTTGTTTTGTTCTACACCCCCCTTTAAGGTTTGATACATCATATATTCAGTTCATCGAGCAAACACAAAACATCCGGATTCGCCATCATACGTCCTGCCGTGCATTTGGTATGCATATATGCACCCAGTAGACACGGTGGGGCTGTATGATGGCGATACCGTTTGTTTTGTTCTACACCCCCCTTTAAGGTTTGATACATCATATATTCAATTCATCGAGCAAATATAAAACATCCGGATTCGCCATCATACAAAATATAAATATGTTGTTATAATATTTGATTTTACAAATTTTTGAATCTATTTTGATTTTATAAATAAATGTAAAAGAAAACAGAAAAGGGAAACAAAAAAAAGAAGAAAAATAAAAGAAGAAACAGGAAAAAGAAAACAAAAAAAATTCTTTATATTTTCAAATTAGTTTGATAAATACCTTTTTTTTTAAAAGACATTTAGACAATTTTTACACAAAATATGAGAAAATATAAATATGTTGTTATAATATTTGATTTTACAAATTTTTGAGTCTACTTTGATTTTATATATAAAAGTAAAAGAAAACAGAAAAAGGAAAAAAAAAGAAAAATAAAAGAAGAAAAATTAAACAAGAAAGAGGAAAAGAAAAAGGAAACAAAAAAATTCTTTATATTTTCAAATTAGTTTGATAAATACCTTATTTTTTATATTTTTTATTGTTCTAAAAGACATTTAGACAATTTATACACAAAATATGAGAAAATATAAATATGCTTTTATAAATATTTGATTTTACAATTTTTTGAGTCTACTTTGATTTTATAAATAAATGTAAAAGAAAACAGAAAAGGGAAACAAAAAAGAAAAATAAAAGAAGAAAAAGGAAAAAATAAAAAAAGAAAAAGTGGTCCCTGTACAGAACCTTTAGCACTGGTTTGTGTTAACAACCGGTGCTAAAGACCATTTCGCACCGGTTGTTAACACAAACCGGTGCTAAAAGTCTGTACAGGATGCGCGCAGTCTGAAAGTGGCCCCTATACAGACCTTTTAGCACCGGTTTGTGTTAACAACCGGTGCGAAAGGGTCTTTAGCACCGGTTGTTAACACAAACCGGTGCTAAAGGGTCTGTACAGGGAAGTTATCAAACACTTAGCGAATTTTTTCCCTTCATTTCGTTCGCGCGCGTCCTCTCTTCTTCTACGGCGAAGCCCTGCTCCGGCCGCGCGTCGCCGTCCGCCTCGCCGTCATCTGCTCGTCGCCGTCCGCCTCGCCGCCCCGGGCGCGCCCCGACGCCGCGCCGCCTCCCTCTGCCTCCCACCGCCGACCCGAGGCCGCGCGCGCCTCCCTCTGCCTCCCCACTGCGGCCCCGCCTCCGCCGCCGTCGCCGTCCGCCTCCGCCCCGTCGCCGCCCAGACGCGGCCCCGACGCCGCTCCCGGCCTCTGCCTCCCCACCGCGCGCCTCCCTCTGCCTCCCACCGCGCGCCTCCCCGCCTCCGGCCGCCCCAAGTGACGTACACGTGACGTCACCGCCCAAAAGTGAGTTTTTTTTTCTGTTGTAGTTCTAATTAGACTTAGAATTATAATTTGTAGTTAGAATTAGAATTAGAATTACATTTATAATTAGAATTAGAATTAGATTTAAAAATATTTGGACATATAAATTTAAAATATATTAGCTAGAATTAGAATTTTTAGTAATTATAATTAGCTAGAGTTAGAGAATTTTTTCTGTTTAAATTTAAAATATACCACATTCTCTATATAAATAACCAATGAAATAATTTCGCTAAGTGTCCGATGAAATAATTTCGCTAAGTGTCGGATGAAATAATTTCGCTAAGTGTTCGATGAAATAATTTCTCTAAGTGTCCGATGAAATAATTTCGCTAAGTGTCCGATGAAATAATTTCGCTAAGTGTCCGATGAAATAATTTCGCTAAGTGTCCGATGAAATAATTTTGCTAACTGTCCGATGAAATAATTTCGCTAAGTGTCCGATGAAATAATTTCGCTAAGTGTCCAATGAAATAATTTCGCTAAGTGTCCGATGAAATAATTTCGCTAAGTGTCCGATGAAATAATTTCGCTAAGTGTCCGATGAAATAATTTTCCTAAGTGTCCGATGAAATAATTTTGCTAAGCTAAGTGTCCGATGAAATAATTTCGCTCAGTGTCCGATGAAATAATTTTGCTAAGTTTCCGATGAAATAATTTTGCTAAGTGTCCGATGAAATAATTTTGCTAAGTGTACGATGAAATAATTTCGCTAAGTGTCCGATGAAATAATTTCGAGTGTCCAATGAAATAATTTTGCTAAGTTTCCGATGAAATAATTTTGCTAAGTGTCCGATGAAATAATTTCGCTAAGTGTCCGATGAAATAATTTTGCTAAGTTTCCGATGAAATAATTTTGCTAAGTGTCCGATGAAATAATTTTGCTAAGTGTACGATGAAATAATTTCGCTAAGTGTCCGATGAAATAATTTCGAGTGTCCAATGAAATAATTTTGCTAAGTTTCCGATGAAATAATTTTGCTAAGTGTCCGATGAAATAATTTCGCTAAGTGTCCGATGAAATAATTTTGCTAAGTGTCCGATGAAATAATTTTGCCAAGTGTCCGGTGAAATAATTTTGCTAAGTGTCCGATGAATTAATTTCGCCAAGTGTCCGATGAAATAATTTTGCTAACTGTTTTTCATTTTATAAATTTTACTAGGAGGTGTTGAGCTATGGATCCCCAAGAACCTGCACATGATCCGCACGCCGATCAGCTCGCGGGAATGGGTGAGGCGGAGAAGGAAAGATACATGTGCCAGATGATTTTTGAAGATGCAACGGCCATATATCATGATCACGACGGTGGACAGGCGTTTAGCAATCAATTTTTGAACGACTCCGGTGACGGAGCTGAGAATATAGAAGATGTAGTAGATGATGACGGCGACAACGTCGAGGATGCAGAAGTGCCCTCCAGAACAAACTCTGCCAATGTATATCTCGAGTCACTGTTGACGCAACAATTAATTCATATTGCACTTACTAACGAATCATTATTTTCCTGTTTAGTCGCCCTCCGGAACAGCTAGCGCAAGTACTGAGACAAAGTCGAAACGAGGCCCGGCCGCAAGGTTGAAAGATACCGCAGGGTTCTCGATCGATACAGTTGCTGCTGATGGCAAACCACTGGAGCCCCTAGAAACTTATCGCAAATTCGTAAATTAGTGCGGAGTTGTTGTAAGAGACCTGGTCCCGATCAACTTAATAGAATGGAATAAGCCGAAGACCGGCGCCAACGTTGGAGCTACTTATGTCGATGACAGATTGAAAAAAGTGCTTTGCGACACGGTATGGCTAAATTTTAGCGTAGCGGAAGATAAGAAGAAGAAAGTCGAGGAGTGGGCTTTGAAGAAGATGGCCACACAATTCCAGAGGTGGAAGAAAGACATGTGGAAGAAATATAAGGACGAAGATCCAGTTTTCACTGGGCACCTAGTGAAGATAAGAGACGCTTGGCCTGATTTTAAGGCGTACAAGAAATCGGGTGTCTTTACATCCCGATCAGCCACAAATAAGGAGAATGCAAAGATTAAGAAATATCACCATATTTTGGGGTCAGGTGGCTACATGACTGCCCTGCCTAGGTGGCGACGCTATGAAGATGCGCTTCTGAAAAGAGGTATCATTCCACAGACACAAGACTGGCCCGATAGGTCCAAGTTCTGGTTGTTCGCGCATGGGGCAACGTTGGACGCTGAAACTGGGATGATTGTTGCGGAGGGACCATGGTCGGAAAAAATAACAAAAGTCGTATCAGAACTAGAGAAGGCAATAGAAACTGTTTGAAAAGAAACTTTTGTTCCCGATAGAGAGAACGATGAGCTGACGAAGGCACTCGGGAACCCCGAAAAGTGGGGACGAACACGAGGCTTTGGAGCCACTACCCCGTGGAGCCAAGGGTTTCCAACGGACCTTGGCACTTACAGAAGGCCTGGTAGAAGCAAGAAGAAGGCGCTGGAACGGATATCGACATTAGAAGAAAAGGTAGCGTTTCTCTTGAAGAAAGTGGGACACCCTGTACCTAACACTGAAGAGGAGGTAGAACATCGTGCACCTGATCAGCTGCAAATAGAAGACGATCCTGTAGAAGATGTCGTCCCATCTCAGCATAGAAGCAGCGTGGGTTCCACGCAGCTGCAGCTAGAAGACAGTCGTGCAGTCGAACCGTCGGCGCCTCACTACCCCGTGGATGATATCACGGAGAAGAAAAACTGTGAGATACATATATGCCAATGGGGAACATATCCTTCATGGCGGCGTCAGGCTATGCTTTACCGAATCAACCTGGAGCAACCTACCATTGTGGTCAGATTCCAGCATCCCATGCTCGTGTCGGGTTGTCAACAATTACGCTGGGATGCCATTCAATTGAGCTCCATATTCCTGGAGGTGAAGGCGAGAAGACACTGGGAGAAATGGAGCTTGGTATCATCTTGTGGAATAAGAAACACCTCGTGTTTCCTAACGCGGCGCCAAGGCCACCGACTCCTCCAGGTACAAATGCACCACCTCCAACAATTACTGAATGTTGCACCACATGTAAGCCTATTCTTAATAGTTTTTTCACTTTCGTACAGAGAATTCCCGACCTCCAAGTCCACCCCCCAACGCACCTCCAAGTCCACCCCACAACGAAGATTGGGAGACCGAGGCCGAGGGTCCATCGCCCGTGCACTCCCGTGAGCAGACGGATGCGCCCACTACGGGTACGGCAAAGCGGAAGCTGCAGTTCAGAAGAAACGGGACTCCTCCCAAGAAGAGAGAAAGGAAACCCAACAAAGTCGAGACTCCCCCGACGTTACCAGGCCTGATGACTCCGGAGGAACTAGCCGAGGCCGTGAAAGCCAAAAACAAAGCATGGTTCGCACGGTTTCCCCTGAAGCCCCCTCCAGACGTATGGAAGGAAACTCTGAAGAACATCCCAAAGTGGAAAATTGAGCACACCATCGACAACTTATATTATCCTGCACCGCGGCCACCGCCGCCCCTTTCAGACTATGAACGGTAAATTGAAAAGATGCACACCGCACGGATGAAGCAGGCGGAGCAGATGAAGCAGGCGGAGCAGACGAAATGCGGGAAACAAGTTCCCCAGCTCGGACAACAAGAAGCACGGTCAAGTTCCCCGCTCAAGGTGTTATCTGACCAGGCTTTAGTGTCCGGTCCACGCATGGGCGATGTAGGTTACGCTATTGCTGATGTGGTATATAAATACAATCCCGAGCACCCTCTGGTCAAAAATCCTACTGCTCTAACAACCCAACTATGGAATTTACATGTTTGGTACTTGGAGGCCGCAAGGCAAAAGAGAGACTGTATCATGGTGGCAGTTCAGGATCAACACTACTTCAGAGAGCACGGTGTGGAGCTTGGGTTCGATGAATTTTTCCAGATGTACAATCAACGTGCCCTCGACAAGTCTATCCTCGGCTGCTACTGTTTGTAAGTGATTTATTTGTGTAATTTAATTATTTAGTTAAGCTCGCGTTCATTGCCCGTATAATTATCACTCACGACATTCTTTTTATATGCAGAATGAAGATTCGTGAATGCAGGCTGGCAGGAATCTGGGACTTTGGGTTCATTGACCCGTATTCGTTTCATCAAGACACAATAGAAAAGTTCAACAAGGATACACTGGATGATTTGCTAAGGTTTTTGAAGCGACAAAGTACCAAAAAAGAAATACTTTGGCCCTACGGATTCAAGTGAGTGTTACTTTCTTGTAGACATTCCATTTTGCTTACCTGATGTTAAGTGTAATTGATGAGTATGCATGACTGCGTGTGTACACCTGCGCAGGTCCCACTTCATATTATTCATCACTAGAATCGATCAAGGACAAGTTGAAGTCTGGGACTCATTAACCTGGGACGGTGACACATGGAAGAGCGCGCGTCAGATGCTTCAAAGGTATATATATATATCGGGCTCTTTCATTCATCGACCTCTTTTTCGTTCATTTCCTGATATCAAGTAAGTAATAATTAATTCTTGTATTTATTTTTCTTTTGTCGGCCAGGGTTTGGCAAATGTTCATCAAGGAAGAACCCGGTACATGGGAAGACAAGATCCACTTTCAGATTAACAAAGTAAGTAGTATTACGTACCCTGATTTCAATACCATTACCATTCTCTTGATTATGATTAATTTGACTGAATTATGTTCTCGTATATAGAGCGTCCCGCGACAACCACAGGGAACTGATTATTGTGGATACTACGTTTGCGAGTACATTCACAGGATTATCAATGAGAAATCCCGTACTTCTAGAAATCTAGAGGTACGTAACCGGATCTTTACAACTTTATTTATGTTGCCATCAATTATGTTTAGTTTTGTTCATAACTTAATTGTTTTCATATACTTCTTTTAAAGATGCAACGAAAGCGGGCGATGCTCAAACCAATTCAACGTTGCAAGGCAGTTGCAGAGGAATTGGCAGGATTTCTCCTCACGCAAGTCATAGATGAAGGCGGAGAATTTTTCCATCCTATGAACCAATAGCCAGCTCCCTTCTCTATGCAAGTATACAGCTATTGGAAACGAAGTTCAGATTATGTAATTCTCGATCGACTACTTCGTGTTACATGTATATATATATGTACTTTTATTTGGTGCATCAACATTTAACCGCAAACACGGAATCGGAAACACTTAACCGCAAACACGGAATCGGTGTTTCCGGATACATATTTCCGATTACGTGTTTCCGATTCCGCGTTCGTAAAAAGCGAAACACGGACACACGGAATCGGAAAGACATAAACGGAAACCCAGAAAATACAGAACACGCCCTAAATCCTAAACCCTAAATACGGAATCGGAAACCCTGAACAGAAAAAGGAAAAAAAAAAGAAAAATAAAAGCATTAGGACCGGTTGGTGTTACCAACCGTCCTAAAGGTCCTCCGCCTGCGCGCACTCTTCGGCGCCCACGTGGAGGCCTTTAGCACCGGTTTGTGACAGACCGGTTCTAAAGGGGAGGGCTTTAGTCCCGGATACGTAGCACCGTATGTGTATCCGGGTCCAAAGGCCCTTACAAACCGGTGCTAATGCCCTCTTCTCCACCAGTGGAAGATCCGCTCTTCGCCATTGCGTCCGGGCTCCAGTACGGCGCGAGAGCTCGGTCCTTAGGGTCAGCTTTACCACGATGGGTTTTGTTTCCCTGCTGCCTTTTAGGACTCCGGAGCCCCAGCCTTGATATTTCCTAGCCACCATCCGTCTGCCATGTTTCTGAAGTGGCTCATTACAGTAGCTCCGCCTACTGCTTGTATTGCCATGAAAATGAGGATGGCGCCGACAGCTAGCTGTTGCATGTGGGCCGTCATCTTGCGAGTTGTGACATGAAAATGAGGTAGCTGTGCATTGCAAGTCGTCGCCTTCCGAGCTATGACGCCAAAGAAGCAGTAGTGACCTCCGCGTAGGGGCGCCTCTGTAGTCGGGTGAGTCTGGACTTCCAATTTAAGCTTGCATATGCACGCAACTTGTTAAAAAAAAGTGTTCTCATTTCTGACTTCTACCTGGTTTCGGCCGTGACCAAACAAAATCAGCACTTGGCATCGGTGATGGCGGTTAGCCTCATGAATTTAGATAAGATAGGAAGCCGTGCAGAGGAAAGACCAGAGAGACTCGAGGTTTATGGCAGGTAATCCTTCCCAAATTCCATGCTCCTGATTCTTCTCAAGCAAACAGACATTTTTTAATGCAACTTTTGCAGAAGAGTACCACCGTAGTTGGCCAGTTAAAATGGAGAAAGCAAGCACGGGACACATGATCAACTCATAATACGATCTGACTGATTAGAGGAGAAGTGTAACTGTGTAAGAGAGTAATTTTACTGGCTAAACATGATATTATATTCTTATGGTTTACTAAAACATAATCATACCACGTTAAAATTGTTCCTTCAAATTTTGAAGCAAACCTTCCTATTAAACTTTTATATAATATCTTTTATGTATACTATATGTATGGCTCAACTAAAATTTTGAAAGGAACCTTCCTATAATCATATGTATTAATGTGTTCATTTGGCTCCTGATCAAATAGATAATGTGTTGTTTCTATTGTTGTAGTTTTTGGACATGGAAAAATGGGTTGTGCAAGCAAATATCATGGCGTGCAAGACTTATTAAGTGAAGTGTATTTTCTTTTACTTTGTTGCCAATTTTTTAAAATGCATGATTTTTCCTTCTTGGATATGATTCTGTTAATCATCTTATCTGAAAGCTTTCCAATAAAAATATATCAATAGTTGTTATTCAAGTTAACTCAAATGGAACTCAATAAAGCACCGGGACCAGATGGGTTCCCGGCTGAATTCTATAAGAAATTTTGGGATGTAATTAAGCTAGACATGATGTCTATGTTTGCCCAATTATATGAAGCAGAGTTGACACTTTATAAATTGAACTTTGGGGTAATTACACTGTTACCTAAGAAGGAAGACGCGGCTAGAATTGAACAGTATAGACCTATCTGTTTACTGAATGTAAGCTTTAAAATATTTACTAAAGTTGGGACTAATAGAGTCACTGCGATTGCGCAGCGTATCATGAGACCCACTCAATCTGCATTTCTACCTGGTAGGAATATTTTAGAGGGGGTGGTGGTCCTACATGAAACAATACATGAACTTCAAACTAAAAAAAATGGATGGGGTACTGTTTAAGATTGACTTTGAAAAGGCTTATGATAAGGTTAGTTGGTCCTTTCTACAACAAACACTACGGATGAAAGGGTTTGCACCGTTGTGGTGTGACTGGGTAGTGAGATTTGTCCAAGGTGGGAGTGTAGGTATCCGGGTGAATGATGAAATTGGTCATTATTTTCAAACACTCAAAGGGATCAGACAGGGAGATCCGTTATCTCCTATACTCTTTAATCTGGTCGCTGATATGTTAGCAGTCCTTATTGCGAGGGCAAAAGACAATGGTAGCGTTGGAAGTCTTGTACCACATCTTGTTGAAGGTGGGGTCTCGATTCTCCAATATGCTGATGACACCATACTCTTTCTTGAACATGATCTCGATAAAGCAGTCAATATGAAATTAATTCTGGCATTATTTGAACAAATCTCTGGATTAAAGATTAATTTTCATAAGAGTGAACTTTTCTGCTTTGGGGCAGCGGTAGAGGCACAGGATGAATATCGCCACATCTTTGGATGTGATGTGGGCCAACTACCGTTTAAATATCTGGGTATTCCGATTCATTATAGAAAACTTTTAAATAAAGATTGGCTTCCGATTGAGGACCGTTTTGAAAGTAATTTGAGTACTTGGATTGGTAAATTACTTTCTTATGGGGACAGATTGGTTCTCATTAATTCAGTTCTATCTAGTTTACCCATGTTTTTCCTGTCCTTTTTTGAGGTACCTGTTGGGGTGAGGAAAAAATTGGACTTCTTTAGATCACGCTTTTTTTGGCAAAGCGACCAGAAGAAGAAGAAGTATAGGTTAACTAGGTGGAATATTATTTGTAGACCCAAAGATCAGGGGGGCCTGGGAATCGAGGTTCTAGAGATTAAAAACAAATGTCTTTTAAGCAAATGGCTTTATAAACTCATGACCGAGGAGGGGGTGTGGACTGAGATACTCCATAATAAATATATCAAGGACTTACCATTACAGCAAGTGGAAGTAAAACCTATCGACTCACACTTCTGGAAAGGGTTGATGCGGGTTAAGGAGGATTTCTTTCACCGAATCAAATACACACTTGGGGATGGTCAGACCATACGATTTTGGGAGGATATTTGGTTAGGGGATGATACTTTGGCTGCTCAGTACCCAAACCTATATAATGTGGTCCGACATAGAAATATCCTTGTTTCACATGTTCTGTGGAATGATCATCCTAATTTGGTTTTTAGGAGAGCGTTAACTGGTGATAAATGGGACGCATGGTTGCATTTAGTTCAACGCTTAATGATTCTTTCTAATTCTAATAGCCCAGATTCTTTTAAATGGACATTGACTATGTCTGGTAGTTTTTCTGTTAAATCCTACTATGAGGACTTAATGAACGAAGGTACTAAATGTCTACGTAGATATATTTGGAAAATAAAAGTTCCACTCAAGATATGGATTTTTATGTGGTTTCTTTATCGTAAGGAGCTATTGACGAAAGATAATTTGGCTAAACGGAATTGGATGGGTTGCACCAAGTGTGTTTTCTGTGGTAATCAAGAGACTATTGATCATCTGTTTATATCATGTGAATTTGCAAAAAAGATTTGGTGCTTGATACATTTTACTTTTAGCATTACTCCACCTATTTCAGTTGACAATCTGTTTGGAGATTGGTTAGATGCGGTAGATAAAAAATCTAAAGCTAGTATACGGATTGGTATATGTGCTTTTCTTTGGGCAATTTGGAATTGCAGGAATGATGTGATTTTTAACAAAATGGAAGCGGGTCATTTTTTGCAGGTTGTTCACAGAGCCACCAATTGGATACATCTGTGGTCACTACTATCCCCGGAAGAGCTACGTGGAAGCTTGGATACAGGATGTGCACGCTTGCTGGCGGTCGTGCGGGCTATCTTCAGCCGGGGTGGGTGGCTACATACTAGGAGAATACAAGATGTGTAATCTCTTTTCTTTGGAGATGTTTTGGTGGCTGATTTGTGTGGCCATGTCACAGTTTGGTTGAGTGGTAGTTGTTGGATGAATTTTTGTTTCCGAATGATTTAATTATTAATAAAGAAGCTGTGTGCATCCACTAGATGCAGAGGCTGGATTTTCCGGTTCAAAAAAAAATAGTTGTTATTCAAGAATGGCAAACACATATGCTATCATGACTTTGAATACTTTTGGCATACATGCTTACCTTCGTGGAGTTTTGATTACGATGATTATGTCCACAAAAAATACTCAAGTTTATATGCGTTCTTCACACTAGAATAAATTCATAAACAATAGAATATACAATAGCAAAAACTTTATCGATTGAGTAGTAAATTTTAATTCATCCTTATAAAATAGTTTTTTATAGTTTTAAGTTGTCACAACTGCATGTAAAAACAAAACATACTCGGAAGACCCCCCCCCCTCCCTCCCTAACTCTGCCTCAATATCAAAAATTCAATGCACTGAGCTATTAGCTCTACTTTTAACATGTGGATTCTTGACCACGGATCCATTGATATTGCT
The DNA here is from genome assembly GCA_028641055.1 of Alopecurus myosuroides. NCBI lineage: Eukaryota > Viridiplantae > Streptophyta > Magnoliopsida > Poales > Poaceae > Alopecurus > Alopecurus myosuroides. The sequence continues at coordinate 85,435,345 of CM054059.1, read as the reverse complement.
ACATCTTAATACTATTCATCACATTTTTTTTATCACACATCAGTCTTCCAGCGTCCATGCTGGTACCTGCGGCCCCGTTGATACGTCTCCAACGTATCTATAATTTCTGACGTTCCATGTTGATATTATGCCAATTGCTACATGTTTCCTCCCTTCTTTATAGCATTTTTACACGTTTTGCGGGAATAACCTATTAACAAGATGCCAAGTGCCAGTTCCATGTTTTCTGCTGTTTTTCATTTCAGAAAAATTGTTCTAGAAATATTCTCGGAATTGGACCCCACGAATCCCGAAGTTCCTATTTTCCCCGGAAGCATCCATAAGTCCGAAGAGGAGTCGAAGACGGGCACCAGGGGGGCCTCACCATAGCCAGGCGTGGCCCCCCTTGGCCACGCCCGGGGGTGGTGAGGCCACCCTAGTGGCCCACCGACGTCGCCCTTTCGCCTATTTATTCTCCCTCCGAAAACCCTAGGTACCTGATCAAAATCCCAAAAAAGTTCCGCAGCCACCGTTGTCGTCAACTCTAGATCAGGGGGGTTCTGAAGCTGTCTCCCAGCACCCTGCCGGAGAGGAGATCATCACCGGAGGCCTCTTCACCACCATGCCTGCCTCCGGAGTGATGCGTGAGTAGTTCATGCTTCGACTACGGGTCCATAGCAGTATCTAGATGATTGTCGTCTCCTCCTATGCCTCAATGTTTAGATCTCGTGAGCTGCCTAACATGACCGAGATTGTTCTTATGTAATTCTATGTGTTGTGTTTGTTGGGATCCGATGAATATTGAACTTATGCCAAGAGTATTATAGTCTTTATTGCATATGTTATGTGTGATCTTGCATGTTTTCCGTTGCTAGTGGTTGCTCTGGCCAAGTAGTTGCTAGTGACTCCAAGAGGGAGTGTTTATGCTCGATAGTTGGGTTCATGCCTCCTTTTCGCATCTGCTTGAGTGACAGAAACGTGATGTTGGAGGATGTGTTGTAGCCACTAGGGAGAAAACAGCGGTGAGAGTGCCCGCGTGCACAATCATGTTTTACATTATACACATTTCTTTATGCGATTATATGTTGCTTGCAGCTTAATATCTAAGTAGGTTCAGATGATAATCTGTGGGTGGATTATTAGTCATAGATGCAGTTGGATTACTATCTATGTATATTGTTGTAATGTCCGCACTAAATATCATATTAGTCATCATGTCATGAATATGCACTACGGTGCAACCTCTATTTGTCAATTTTCCAGCTGTAATTTGTTCACACAGCATGCTATCTTTTATGGAGAGACACCACTAGTTAACCTATGAACCCCGGTCCATTTTTCCTGCACTGTTAAACAAACCACTACAATTCCCTACTTTCTTTACTTACTGCAAACATACACCATTTTCCACACTATACGTCTAGTCTTTGTTTTTAGCAAGACCGGTGAGATTAACAACCTCACTGTACCGTTGGGACAAAGTATTTTGGTTGTGTTGTGTGCAGGTTCCGCGTTGTTGCTGACACCGGTGAGGCGCCATCACCACCGTTAGTGGCATCAACCTTCAGAAGATCCTCTTTCTCTTACTAGATTGCTAACCTTGGTTCTTAACTGAGGGAAATTCATACCGCTGTACTCATCACATCCTCCTCTTGGGGTTCCCAACACACCATCACAAGCATCAAGAATTTCTGACGCCGTTGCTGGGGACTTAAAATTCATCATCATCAAGAAGTCTCCCCGTCAAGGCACCATCAAGGCATAGCAAAGAATTTCTGGCGCCGTTGCGGGGGATAAAGAAGTCTTCTGGCTAGGGGGGGTCTCTCACTCTCAACCTATTTATTTTGTTTATTGTCTTGTTTTTATTTTTTGTATTGTTTTGCTTCTTTATATCAAAACACAAAAAAAAATAGTTTACTTTATAGCTGTTATTTATTTGCTTGCTTTTATTTTGCTAAAATGAGTTCCTCTGAGAATTGTAAGTTGTGTGAATCACTAGCACAAACAACAATGATTTTATTTGCACACCTATTGCTCCACCTGCTCCTACTTCTGCTTTCTATGAAATTAAACCTGCTTTCTTAAATCTTGTTATGAAAGAGAAATTTTCTGGTGTTAGTACTGATGATGCTGCAGCTCACCTTAATAATTTTGGTGAACTATGTGAGATGCAAAAATATAATGATGTGGATGGAGATATTATTAAACTGAAATTATTTCCTTTCGCTTTGAGAGGAAGAGCTAAAGAATAATTGCTATCTTTTCCTAGAAATAGTATTGATTCATGGACTAAGTGTAAAGATGCTTTTATTGGAAAATATTATCCTCCTGCTAAGATTATATCCCTGAGAAGTGACATAATGAATTTTAAACAATTTTATAGTGAACATGTTGCTAAAGCTTGGGAAAGAATGAAAACTATGGTGAAGAATTGTCCCACCCATGGACTGACTACTTGGATGAGTATACAAACCTTTTATGCAGGAATGAATTTCTCCTCAAGGAATCTATTGGATTCAGCTGCTGGAGGTACCTTTATTTCCATCACTTTGGGAAATGCAAGAAAGCTTCTTGATGATATGATGATAAATTATTCAGAGTGACACACCAAGAGAGCTCCACAAGGTAATAATGTAAATTATGTTGAGAAAACCTCCTCTTTGAGTGAAAGGCTTGATGCTATTATGTCTATGCTTGTTAATGGTAAAGCTCAAGTTTATCCAAATAACGTTCCTATGGCCTCTTTGGTTTCTCAAGAAGAGCATGTTGATGTGAACTTTATTAGAAATGATAATTTTAACAACTATGCTTATAGAAATAATTTTGGTGGAAACAATAATAAGACCTATCCTCCTAATAATGGTTATGGTAATTCTTATGGCAATTCCTACAATAATAATAAAAGATCCACCTCTAACCTTGAAAACATGCTTAGAGAATTTATTAGCACACAAACTGCTTTTACTAAATCTGTTGAGTAAAAGCTTGGTAAAATAGATGTTCTTGCCTCTAAAGTAGATAGCCTAGATATTGATGTTGATTTTCTAAAACTGAAGGTTTTTCCACATGATATTAAAGAAAGTAGAACTCTGAATGCCATCCAAGTTCGAATTGATAATAATGTTAAGTTGATTGCTGAATTACGTGCTAGGTGGAAAAGAGAAGATGAATTGGCTAGAAAGAATAATATTGCTAGAATTTGCACTATCACCACCACTAGTAAAAATGAAGCTCCAAGTGCTAGTAAACCTCCTACTATCAATGGTAAAGTACTTGGTGTTAACAAAGTCTCCACCCCTTCGGTGAAACGTGCTAAATTGCTGAAATTGCTTCTCACAAAAGTGCTGAAATTTTTAGAGATGTGGGAGATAATGGCCCCATTACTTTTGATGATAATAATTTTGATTTTGATGATTGAAATATTTCTGAAGTTATTATTTTCCTACAAAATATTGCTAGAAGTCCCAATGATAGTGCCATGAATATGGCCTTTACTAAACATATTACCAATGCTCTACTGAAAGTTAGAGAAGAAAAGGTGAAACTTGAAACATCTATCCCTAGAAAATTAGATGATTGTTGGGAGCCCATCATTAAGATAAAAGTAAATTATTTTTATTGCAACGCTTTGTGTGATCTTGGTGCTAGTATCTCGGTTATGCCTCAAAAGTTTTATGATATGCTTGATCTACCACCGTTGGAACAATGTTATTTGGATGTTCATCTTGCTGATAATGCTAAGAAGAAACCTTTTTGTAGAATTGATGATGTTCTTATTATGGTTAATAGTAACCTTGTCCATGTTGATTTTGATGTTATGAACATTTAATGCAATGCTTCTTGTCCTATTGTTTTGGGAAGACCTTTTCTTAGAACTGTTGGTGTTGTTATTGATATGAAAGAGGGGATTATTAAATATAAATTCCCACTCAAGAAAGGTATGGAACACTTTCATAGAAAGAGAATGAAGCTACCTTTTGACTCTATTATTAGAGGAAATTATGATGTTGATGCTTCCTCGCTTTAAAATACTTGAGTTGCTTTCTATTCCTAGCTGAAAGGCGTTAAAGAAAAGCGCTACCGGGAGACAGCCCGTTTTATTTCTCCGTTTTCAACCCGTTTTTCGTTGTTTCTTTCTGTGTGCTTTTCACCTGGGTGTTTTCTATTTCCTTAGCAACCCCGCTGTATATTTTCTTTTGTGTCTTTGTTGAGCCAAGTAAAGCCTCTAGTGGAAAGTTGAGACTATATTTCGGATTTCTACGCAGAAAACATATTTCTATTGTCCACTGTTAAATTCGTATAAAAATGACCTGAGTTCTTTTTGTGCGTAATCCTAGGCTATATACGCAACTTTTCTTAGTTGAACACTTTTTGATTTGAGCAACAGAATATTTTCGAAAAAAATCATCTTTACCCGTTGTCTTGTCTTGACAGGTTTCTCCCAATAATTGCATTTGCACCTTAATCTCTTTCTTTTGGTGTTATTTTGAGAAAAAGAGTTTTAAAAGATGTTGTGACAGTATCTAATGTTCTTATAAGTGTTAGGCTTGTGTTAAAACTGAACCATGTGAATTTATTATTTCGACTGGACTAACGTTGCTAATGAAGATTAAGAGAAGTTTGGTATGAAGGAAGTTTTCAAGGGTCAAGAGAAGAGGATGATATGACGTGGTCAAGAATAGTGAACAACCTAAGCCTGGGGATGCCCCGGTGGTACATCCCAGCAAATTCCAAGAAGACTCAAACGTCTAAGCTTGGGGATACCCAAGGCATCCCCTTCTTCATCGACAAATTATGAGGTCATTTCTAGTGAAACTATATTTTTATTCGGTCACATCTTATGCGCTTTAATTTGAGCGTCTTTTATTTTTTCTTCCATTTTTTTGTTTTGCAATAAGCTTGGTTGGCCTCAGCATTATTTTATTGGAGAGTGACACGCTCCGCTTTTTCATGGGAATAGTTTATATTCTTAATCTTTGTCTGGCCGTTGCATTTATTTAGCTCATGTTTTGCATTCATCTCTTATTCAGAGCAGCTAGTACTCTCTAGTTTTCATTTCTATATGCTAAGAGAGAATTTTTTGTTGTCATATATATGTGCTTGTGTGAGAATAGAAATATTTATGTGATAGTTGGTATAGTGGAAAAATTCTCTTGGTCTTGTAGATCACTAAACTGCTTCACTTGAATCACATCTGTTGTTTTGAGATATTAATTTTCTTAATGGATAAACGGGAAGTACTAGTAAGTATAAACTTATAATGGTTGGTCTAAGAAACTTGAAATTGTGTCACACTTAAAATTACCAGCTGATAGAAACAATGGTATATGATTGCTAGCAGTGATACATATCTGATTAGCCTTTTGTTACGTGCTACGGTCGGGGTAGCTAACAATGACTTGTCAGTGCCACAGACCCTCTTGGAGTGATTTGCATTGTACCTTGTAAACATGATTTGCTTGCTGCAACCTTTTAACTCGTGAGTCTATGTTGCGGTTCCTGGCACTTCCATCTTCCATATTTGCTAGCCTCTTCAGTACTGTGCGTTGCCCTTTCTCACATTGAGAGTTGGTGCAAACTTTGCCAGTGCATCCAAATCCCGTGGGAGGACTTTGTTCTCCTACAAATAAGCCCATATATTCTTCCTCAAAACAGCCACCATAACTACCTATCATGCTATTTCCATAGCCATTCTGAGATATATTGCTGCACAACATCCACCTCCATTATGTTACTTGATGATGAGCTTCATGGTTATTTATGCATACTGCTATACTGGCAGGAGCTTGCAGTTGGATACATCAGAGATATTCCATTATGAATTATGAGTATTAAAAGTGTGATGAGTCATTGTAATATAGGATGTTGCCCCTACCGGTGAGGATATATAAAATAAAAAAATAAAAAAAATAAAAAAGCCCCCCAAAAGGGCCAAAGAGAGAATAAAGAGAGGGGGCGCATCACTATCCTTATTCCTTTATACCACACTTGTGCTTCATGTTTAGCACCAATGCTTCAGTTTGGAGAAATTTTTCATATTATCATTCGTTCATAACTATGTGGGGAAAACTTTACATTATAAAAATTGGCTTCTATATTTTAGTGATGAGCCTCCTCAAATAAGCTCCGGGTGTACGTCCAGTAGCAGGCGCGTGGGTGTACACCGCGTACATCCAGTAGCAAGCGCGTGGGTGTACATCCAGTAGCAGGCGCGTGGGTGTACACCGCGTACATCCAGTAGCAGACGCGTGGGTGTCCACCGTGTACATCCAGTAGCAGCGTGCTTGTACACTGTGTACTTTCAGTAGCAACATGGTGTACATCCAAAAGCAACGCGTGAGTGTATATACAGTACTAGCGTCGGTGTACAGAAACGTAAATGTACTATCAGTAGCAAAGTGGATATACTTTCAGGTACAACGTGTGTATACATTCAGCATCAACTTTTGTATACTTTCAGATACAACATGTGTGTACTTTTTATGTGAAGCGTCATAGGCTCTTTGTTTAAGGCGAAGCCGATCGGTAGCATGAGGCAACGCCGAACTGTAGCACGCACTACGACCAATGCACACTTCGACCAATGTACCCTTTTCAAGATTTTTATAAATAGTTATCGAGACGAATCTGAACTGTAAAAAGATACAGAGGCGAAGCCGAGCATCTGCTACTGGATGTACACGGTGTACATGATATACACCCACGCGCCTGCTACTAAAAATATAAAGTATACATAACGAGGAGTACAAAGTCCGATAAAAAAAAGTTTCTCTAAACCTATCAACATGTTTTTATGGTCTAGTGCTATATCATCAAAACACGAGGCAGACTGATTCTTAAGACGTCGGCTCTAGCTCCAGCGAGCTCCACATCATTTCCCCTGGATCAGGCCCTACACCAGCCTATCAATTGATTTTGAGGAACTTCAAGAACAACTGATTCTGAAAAGAATAAGTAAACGTTTGTTCACCTATTTCATATATCCAAAAAGCATAAAAGCATGCAAATATCAAGAAACCACCCAGTAATGGGAGTACAATCTTCATGAAACCACTCTCCTTTTAATTGCACAAAACAAGAAAGCAATGGAATGCCACTTTTTGAAACCAGTGAGGTGGCATGGTTCTGTTCTTTTGTCAAAAAATCAGTATGTTTGTTCTAAGATTTATCTTTAGAATTTCATGTACCTATTGCCAAAATCTTTGAGCAAACAGACAGATTTATCTTAAGATTTTCATGTACCTATTGCGAAAATCGATCGGCAATTCACTTTCTTTGATAGGGATAATCCAAATATGGCCGTTATTGAAACATTTCTTTCAATGAATAACTTCAGAATTTTACGCAAACACAATGCTATGAAAAAAGAGTTTGGCATAAAATTTAATATGTTTCAACCAAAAAAGTATATGGCTGGTTGCATGGTTTTTGAAGAAGGATGCCCTTGGAAGGTTACAGCGAAGAAGAAACAAGAGGGCAATACTGTGGTGGTCCATACTTCCCTTATCTCTCTTTTACATTAACTAGTTGCTTTGCACGTGCAATGCACGTCTCCAAAGTATATAATTCAACATGTCTTCTTTTGAATGGCATTCATCTTTTTAACGAGTTTCTTTTATGTAGTTTTAATATGTTATATACAAGTCTGACAATCAAAATATAGGCACGTGTGTTGACCAAAATGATGCATAGCAATGTAAATACAACTTCTAGAAAAATGATCGAAAATATGCTGATACACAAATTTTGTCCCCACTTAAGTGCATTATCTCTAAAATGAGAAATAAAGTGGCTACACCACACTACTCTAAATTAGAATTAAAGGGAACAACTACTTCTATAGATAAAAAGAACCAGATTGGTCATAAACCTAGAGAACATTTAAAGGGTTCAGCGACAACATATGTAGGAGTCGATGAAGACTTGGCCTGGTCCTCACCGGGTTCCCCATGGACCCATTGTCAGCTATCCCAACGTCCCCACCCTAGCCATCCTGATATTCGCTGAACAACCGTCGCTGCTCTCGCAGTCCTGGATCTCCTCCGTGCTGGCTAGAGGCAACGTATCAATTCCAAATGGTGCTCTGAAATATGTTAGATGGAAGCTAAGAAAAATGAAAATTCCAAATATTTTTTAATAAAATAAATTTCCCAAGATATATTAAACCAAGTTAAAACAATTACTAAAAGAAACAGTCAACTATCAAAAATCTAGAACCTGTCTGTGATTTTCAAAAGTGTTCTTTGTGATAAGGCACGACAATGAAAACCGGACGATCCTACATTTCTCAGACTTACCTCCACCCATGCAATGTGGCAGAAGATGCATTGGTAGGGTAATTTGAAAACGATCATATTAATAGCTAGGTGCTATGCAACACATCCTACTTGGAAGATTTTGCCAATTTGACTCTAAGAAGACAAATTAGTACAAGTTCTGATAAACAGTTAAAGAGATGATTTGCATACCATAGATAGAGAATCGGCCAATACTGACTAACTCTAGCAGAAGAATTAGTACTCAAAGATCTGAAAAACTTTTGCAAGGTGGACGGACACAAATTATGACTGAAGTATGATGTATCAAGTTTTTCATCAATGGATAAGTTGGTCATAATGCATGATGGTGTGAACTACAACATTCAAGAGCGCCATTTGGCTCAGCGGGGGCAATGGATATATTGAATAGTATGCAATTCGATCATCATTATGCAAGCACACGTTTAATATATGTATAATAAAAATAAATAGATGCATCATTGTATGAAAAAATGTACTAAGACCTGTAAAATACATTACCTGTGAGGATCACAGCTGGGAGTAGCAAGAACAGAATGTCATTACTCAATTAGAAGACAAAAGATAACACTGCTACAATTTCTCTCCAGAATCCAATTTATTTGAAAATTCTTGGATGCGCTCATTATTGTTGCTTTGAACCTCACAGACTTTGCGACAGTGTATTGGTTGACATAGCTAGAGAATGTTGATTGCAGTGTCAACATCTCGCTCCATCTAGTCTTCTTGGATCGGAACTTTTAAGAAAAATTGCTGCAAACTACAGGTTGTTTGCAGATACAAGAACATAACATCTAGTCTTCTTCGATATGAAATGATTTTCTATGCACAGCTAAAGAGCATCAAGAGATGAACTACATGTGGATTGTGGAGGATGTATGAGGAGTCACATGTCCGGCTGGGAGTACCTGGTTTGGCGGCACGTCGAGCCGTATGTTGCTACCGTGCGGTTTGTTGGTCCGGCGACAGTGGGGGAAACGGTTCTCGGATTGGTGGACTTCTTCACTGCGGTTGTTGATCCTGTTTCACCTCCCTAGTTGATGCTTATTTTCAGCATGCCACCCTAATGTATCCAACATTCTGTCCAATCTCAAATCTGAAAATTGTAAGAATTCAGTAAGTAAAACCACTTTCATCACCTGAAGACCTTGGATATGATATCATCAAGGAGGCAGATATGGTACCAAGAGGCAGCAGTTAGTACATTTGCGGCCGTACCAATTCAGGGAACAAAGCCGGTACATGTATTTCAACAAGGAGCTACATGACGCTCTAAAGCGCTCCCAAACACCAACTCGCGACCTCTCCAAAGTCCGCCTTGGCGGTCGTGTGTCGAGAAAGATCCCGCAGCCAGCTGCAGGACCATATCCTCAGTCGTGAGCACCATGGGCAGTCGCGCCACGGTCGGTGGCCGTCAGCTCATGGCTTGTCCTCCGCGTCCAGGCACCCAGCCGTCATCGACACCCTGGTTTGCCAGCCGATCGTATGATGGGAACAACACGGTTGGCACTTGGCATGAGGGCAGCGAATGGCGGCGTAGGGTGAGGCAGACGTGACTGGTGAGGGGCGGGGATGTGATTTAGGACGTCAGGCCTCCTCAGCGGTCGAATTAAACGGTGGTGAGTTCTGCTCGAAATGGCATCAATAATGTTTCGATAGGAAAAGAGAATCAGCATTGAAACCTAAACACATAGTAACACAAGCATTGGGGGGAAATATATGGCAAAAGACTCGGTATTGTGAGCATGTGAGACAAGTTAATGGCTGAGTTCTTCGAAACAACATATTTTTATAATGGTCCCAAATATGATTTATGGTTCCACTTGTTGTTGTCCATTTTATTATATGCATGAGAAAATATGAACAGATATTATTACTTAAGTATACCTGAAGCAATACCTGAAGCAATACCAACAGCTGATCCTCTGCTACAGCAATACCAACACATGAAGCAATACCAAAGCCCAGCATCCTCAGTGGGTGTGCCTGTCCGTGTCCGTTCATGTATGACATGTACCTGAAAAGAGCAGGTAAACGATCATCAAAGAGCGAGTTGGGACAGATCAGAACAAATGCCTATTAATCCCTATGATCTTCTAGAATAAGGAATTCATTTAGCTTTAAGAGTTCAAGAATAAAAAAAGATACAATCACGTAAATAGACATATACACAAAGTGTTTGGATCTCACCATGAAGTGAAAACTAATGATTAGTAACTCCAAATGGCTTCACAGTTGTAGTGAAAAAAGCAAGGAAGTGAGTAATAGTCGCACTGAATGTATCCGATAATGGAGATCGTATCAGAAGATTACGTTATATTAGAGACTTGAAATAACAACCGAATTCTCCTAAGGTACCACACCCCCACTCAAAAGCTCTCTAAAGCAAATTATTTTGGAAAATATCAAAGTAAAACGTAGATAATAGTTGAACGGTATATTATAAGATGCGTCAAGAATAGCTCACCCAGCCTTTTCATCATTCATATTGTCGCCACCTCGACCTCTGGCATCAGCACTCGTCCACATGAATTTAAATAAAACATAAAATTAAAGACCCCAAAGGAAATGATCAATATTTGGCAGATTATCGAATTGTGCAATACTGACCATTTGTACCATGGTAATCATCTAGACAAAAAGGAGCAAGTCTGCATAATAAGCTTTGTACTGAATAACTTGGTCCAATACAAAATCACCTCAAGCTGCAGAGTATACCTATGACAGATGCAACGGTTGAGGATTGGATGGCCGTGGAGGCACCAGCAACCAGTGGCGAATGAGACCTGGTGGGAGGGTAGGAATGACGGTGACTACCGGAGCTTGCCAATGGATTGATGATGGAGTGGTTGGGCGCCACGTTGTCTGCTCAGGGCGGAAGAATCATTTGGGGCCGCAGAAGAGACTGGCGGCGTCTACTTCGTGGCGTCCGCGTGATGAGTGGGTCGGCGGCCGCGGCGTCCAGACCGTGCCGTTCGCGGAGGATTGGGCTGGCGTCCAGGGAAGGATATGGGCGGAATTCAAGTCCTTGGTGTGGGGCTTGCTAACCTTGGGGCGTCAAGGAGGAGATGGTGGACGATTGACATGCGTATGGAGGGTTGGGCGTTGGTACAGCGAGGCGCCGAGGGCGGCGCAAGTAGGGACTCACGGGAAGAAGGTGGTAGGATTGGGGTGCAGGGCGGCGGGGACGGCGAGGACCGGCGAACAATGGCGGCTGCAGATCGGTTTCGAGTCCTTTTTTTTTTTCCAGTGAGCCGAGAAGGTTTTGCTCTCGGGAGTTACAGACGTGGGTGAATTTTTTTCGTCTGCGGGGCAGAGTTTCGTCCGCTCTGTGTAACTGCTACGTGCACACGGAAAATAGGATTGGATTGATCTTAGCGGTTGGATTTGACCAGGTGGGGCTGATCTAGTGGTGTTTGCTTGCCTGCGTACGTTGTTGGGGTGTACTTAAGAAAGAAAATGTTCTCTCTTTTAATAGTAGTATAGATAAGTACTTGTTGTACTAATATCAGCTATCTTGTCCACTGCTGATACAAAACTATCTCTAATTTTACCAGTGTAAGGTACTCTTAACGGGAGTGGCGTTTTGACACCTGAACTCATATGGTCATGTTAGTTTATTAAATTCGAAAAAAAATATAAAAACATGTCAAAAATTTCTGAAAACAATCAGGGCCATACTTAGAAAAGTTTTCTGCATACATGTAAAATTTCGTAAATAAATAACATATTTGCTTCTCTGTACAAAAAGACAAAGTCGGTTCTGTAAAAAGACATTTTAAAATCTCATGTTGGGCTCTGATTTTGTCTTTTTAGTCCAGAGCATCAAATGTTATTTTGGCCCGAGAGTTTGCACGTATGCATAATATTTGTATAAACATGTCCCTATTTTGTTTCAGAATTTTAGATGTGTTTTTCTATTTTTTAATTCCGTACTCTAACAGGAGCATCTGAGCTCGGGTGCCAATATGAACTTCTAACTCTTAACGGACAAACGTAAAGAAACATGGAATGCGGCTCTGAATAAGCTGAAGATGGAGGGTTTCAGTTGCTGATGCCGTTTAGGGTGATAGGCTAGGTTCATTTTTGTGCTCCTTTGTAGACTTTTTCCGTTCATTGTAATAATTGGAAGCTTTTTAATGTTGTTTAATTTTCCTTTTTGGCTGATACATGCCGAACTACTGTATAATACCTGGTGTGTCCATCTAACAAATGAAACACATCCGGATAACGCTCTAATGGCGTTCGAATGCATCCATGCAGTACAAAGCAATTCCCCCGAGCGGGCAAGATTCTGTGCGTACAAATTAGATTTGGCTAAGGCCTATGACCGAGTAGATTGGAGATACTTGGAAGGTGTGTTGACGAACCTGGGCTTTCATAGAACATGGATTCGGTGGATCATGCAATGTGTTACCACCATGCGGTATTCAGTTCGTCTCAATGGACATGTGTTGGACACCTTCACTCCAACTCGCGGGCTACGCCAAGGCGATCCACTCTCGCCGTACCTCTTCTTGCTTGTGGCTGATGGTTTGTCAAGACTGATTCAGAAAGAGGCCGATGGTGCTAGATTGAAGGAGTTAAAAATTTGCAGGAATGCTCCAGGTATGTCTCGCCTGTTGTTCGCGGATGATAGCTTACTGTTCTTTGAGGGCTGTGCCCAACAAGCTGGTGTGGTGAAGGATATTTTGGATACTTATGAGCGCGGCACAGGTCAATTAGTGAGCCTTGGAAAATGTTCTATTATGTATGGGCACCGTGTCAGTGCATCTACGCAAACTGAGATCAAGGAGTTACTCCGCTATGAAACTGAATCCTTTGAGGAAAAGTATCTTGGTTTGCCTGTTCCTGAGGGGCGTTTGAAAAAAGGAAAATTCCAGTCCCTGAAAGAACGGTTCCATAAGAGGTTGAGTGACTGGACTGAAAAGTACCTCTCAAGTGGCGGCAAGGAAATTCTGATAAAAGCTGTCCTGCAAGCTCTCCCAGCGTACGCTATGAGTGTTTTTCAGTTTCCTGCTGGTCTCGTTGAAGAGCTTAATAAAATGATTCGTTATTTCCATTGGGGAGACGAGCATGAGAGAAGGAGGATGCACTGGATGTCATGGGATAAAATCACACTTCCGAAGATGGCTGGAGGCACGGGCTTCCGGGATTTCAAGTTATTCAACCAGGCGCTCTTGGCTCGTCACGCATGGCGGATGTTGCAATTTCCAGACAGTTTATGTGCTCGTCTTTTGAAGGCCAAATATTTCCCAAACGGACATCTCTTGGACACAGCTTTTATTCAGAATATGTCGGCGTCATGGCAAGGTGTAGTTCATGGCTTGGAGCTGCTGAAGGAAGGCACCATTTGGCGCATTGGCTGCGGCTCAATGGTGAAAATATGGCGCGACAATTTGATACCGCGGTCCGGGAGTATGAAGATCACGGGTATGAAGGAAAGGTGCAGATTTAAATGGGTATCGCAGCTCATTGACCCTCTGTCTAAGGCATGGGACGAAGGTCTTATCAGGAAATTTTTCTATCACCACGATGCTGAAGCAATATTGCAAATCAAGCTCCCTCGGCGCGCCTTGGAGGACTTCGTGGCATGGCAACCTGAAAGCTCTGGTCTCTTTTCTGTGAGGAGCGCATACCGTCTTGCTCTCCAACCAAAAATCACAAGCTTTAGCCGAGGCCAAGGGAGTGCTAAACCCAACTGAGATAGGAGCATTTGGAACTTGATATGGAAGGCTAAGGTCCCACAAAAACTCCGAGTCCTTGCTTGGCGCCTCGCCACGAACTCCCTTGCGGTAACTGACAATTTACACCGTCGAATACCCAAGATTGACTCTCAATGCTCAATATGTGGTATGGAAGCGGAGACGGCTCATCATGCCATGGTCCGCTGCACGCTGGCGCGAGCCCTCCGTGACTGCATGCACAAGGTATGGCAGCTTCCTTCTGAAAAAGTTTTTTGGCGATCAAGCTCTAGCTGGCTCCTCGATCTTCTTGATAGTGTCTCTACAGACATGCGAGTCCAGCTGATCTTCCTCTTCTGGCGTGTCTGGCATCACCGTAACAATGTGGTCCATGGAGACGGCAAGGCGTCCATTGCTGCCTCGGGCCCCTTCCTTCAGAATTATGCTGCGTCTTACAAATCAGCTATGGCCAAAACCCCGGCGAGGGGAAAGGATCCCGCCGCCCAGAATACAGCTCTGGATCCGTTATCACATGTGAACAAGGTATCTCTGTGGAAACCCCCTGACATGGGCTGGCAAAAACTGAACGTGGATGCGGGCTGGGAAGCTGCCTCGGCCTCCGGCGGCACTGGGCTTGTGGTACGTGACGCTGATGGTGCTGTCCTTTATTCGCAATGGAAGACCCTGGCGGCATGTGCGAGTGCGGAAGAGGCTGAGGTCCTGGCCATCCTAGAGGGCATTCGGTACCTTGCAGCTCATGCCCCCCAACCCGGCATCATCGAGTCTGACTGTGCCCGGGCCATTACCAGCCTGAACTCTCAGGAGAGGGACCGATCGGGACACTGGAGCTTATTCGCTGAAGCGCAAGATGAGTTTGGTGCCCTGGACGATGTGATATTGAGGAGTATTGGTAGGATGAGTAACAGAGTAGCTCATGATTTAGCAAAGCTGGGCAAGTGTGAGTGTGGTGTGAAGCTTGGGGCAGTCCCTACCTGCGCGTTGGATTCCTTAATGCTTGATTGTAATAATCTTCTTGGCTAAAAAGGCAGCAAGTTCTCAGACGCACTCTTTTCTTGACCTGGGTACCGAAAGGGACTGGCAGGGTTTTAATGAGGCGGGCTTGCTGACCTAATATATGGTGGAAATTTTCAAAAAAAAAAATCATCAAGCCTGGACAGCGAAATATCGATTTATTTTTATTTTTTGTTACATCAAAGATAGATGAAAATCCTCAAAGAGCACACTTGGTTGGGCGTCACTCTCGCTCAGTTTCCATGAAATTTTCTCGTTCAGAATCCGACAAGTCACCAAAGAGAGGTGAGAAAACGAGACGTTATGGCACGGCCGACAAGGGGAAACGCCGATGAACTCCCAAGCGGAAATTATACAGAACCTGAATCATACAGATGCTGAAGGTGCAGGAGGCGTCGCGGATCATGCATGTTGGAATCAACATTTAATGCACAATGGTCTATCATCAAGTACTAATATTAACATGACAATAAACTATTTAGTATTATAACTTAGTGCACAATGGTTAAAAATCCTAACAAGAATGCAGTAACAGTCGTTTTAGCTAGCACAATGGTTTAAAATCCTAACACGATTGCAATAAATTTACTAAAGCCACCACCAAGCGACATCCCTTGAACCGGTAGTCTCTTAGAGCAACTACAATGGGACGCTTATCTAGAGGCGCTAGGAATTTTATCCTGTCGATTCCCGGTCGTTTTTCTGGCGTAGGCGCTTAGTTAAGAGTCTGGCGCTTTAATATTCAGTACAAAATACGACATCCGGGCTCCCGGCACTAACATGCATGGTTAACCGCTTAATAAGCGCCCCCGTTAGCGCCCATGCGCTGTGGTTGCTCTTATTTTTCTCCTCTCCTCTCTCTAGATCTATCGCTAAACAGAGGTGTCGCCGACCTTCGGTTGAAGCAGGTGAAGTTTGTCGGCCCGCTCGCCGTGTCCTAAAGGTGCCCGCATTTGCCGCCGGCCTTCTCGCACTCGGTGCACTCGCCTCCAGCCGCCGGCACCCAGCTCAATTGGAACCCAGAGTTGAGCGCGCCGACGACGTCGTCGGTTAGGTTCACGACCGGCATAGCTCGGCGTGCTGGTACGGGACCTTGCTTCGGCAGACATGGGACGTTGTAGCGGTCAGCCAAGCCGACGAGGAGCAGTTGACGTATGAGTAGTGCGTTCCATTGGCCAAAGCGGATTTTCCACTTGCATGTTGGCCCTTGGCACTATCTTTGCCGTTCATTTATTGGAGATTCGCGCAGGAAGACTACCGGTCAAAGGTCGGAAACATTTGTATTTTAGCCCTACTAGAATGCTCAAACTCGAATCAACCCGTGCTCCGAAGAAACGGGGTAACACCCCCCGCCAGTCCACCACCACGCCCGAACCAACCCTAAGGCTGGTGCCAATGCACCACACACTCTCACGGGCTATAGCCTCGCCACGTCACCTTTTTTCATCACTCTCACGCCACTCTCACGGCACGGTGCCAGTGCACGGGCTATAGCCCGGGCTATAGCTTCTCTCTCTGCCACATCAGCTTTTCTCTCTCCTCCACGTCAACATTTATTTTGAAGATTAAAAACATTGCAAATAATAGCAGAAATTATTTTATTCAACTAAAATTGTACCGATTACATAAGAAATGAAAAAATTACATAATCTAGGGTTGAACCCACACATGCTCAATCAAATCCTGCTGGAGCTGTGTATACATCGGCGAGTCCTGCATTTCGTTGTCCATCTGAATCCTTGCTGCTAGGCTTGGTGGTGCATTGGTATGTATTGGAGGGCCGACAGTGCTCGCAACTGTCTCATAGATGTTCTCCAAATTGGTACCACGCTCATCGTCGATGATCATGTTGTGCAGAATGACACATGCACACATGATCAACACAAGAGTGCGCGTGGAGTAGTAGCGTCCGGGAACTGCTAAAATGTTGAACCTAGACTTCTAAGATTATGGTAGGGTGTTTGATGTCTCCCCTTGTGAACTGACCGGCATGCGCAACTGGGCAGTTCCTCCACTGCCAATGCATGCAATCTATGCTCCCTAGCATGCCCGGAAAGCCGCGCTCCTCGGCTTTCGCTAACAGACGCTGAGTATCTGCGACGTTAGGTCGACGGCAAAACTCTTCCCCGTAACAGTCGATGATGCCCTCACAGAATTCATCTAGACAGTCTGACGAAGTTTGTCTAGCTAACTTAAGCCAGTCATCTATCGTATCAGCACCGGATCCATAAGCTAACAGACGCAACGGTGCAGTACACTATTGTAGCGTAGCAAAACCAGCACGGTTCAGAGCATCATATCTTTGGGTGAAAGCCGGAGAGTATTCACCCAATCTATCTACAATGCGTAGAAAAAGGGATCGCCTCATCCGATACCTTCGCCGGAAGAAGCTCGGAGGATAAGCGCAGTTGGTAGCGAAGTAGTCGTCGTAGAGCCGCTCGTGGGCGCCAACACGATCACGCCTAATGAACTTTCGACGGCGTCGCGGCGGTCTTGGCACCGCTTGGATCGCCGCCTCGTACTCGGCCTGCATTGCGGCGATCATCTCACGCTCCACTCCGTCGCTCGAATCGCTGCTGCTTGACGAAGACATGGCGTCGAGAGGGCGGAAATGAAGAGTAGAGAGGATGAATTTGGTGTGGAATGAGTGCAGCATATGAGGGGGTATTTATAGAAGGGATGAGATGAAATTTTCAATTTTTTGGAATTTTTTTCGAATTTTTGGGGACATCAACGGTAACCCCCAACGGCTAGCTGACGTGGACCAATAGGGGGCGCCACGTCAGCTAGCCGTTTGGGGCCCGGCCCGGACAACGCGCCGCCCCAGCTCTCGCCGCCGCCCCCCCCCCCCCTTCTCGCCCCGGTCCCCCGCTATCGACCGGCCTGCGCGGGCGGTAGCCCGCTTTCGCCGGGCGAGACTGCCGCCGCCCGGCCCACGCCTCCCGCCTCCGCTCTCGCCCGCTATCGCCCCGGGCCGGGGGATAGCCCCTCCTCTCGCCCGCTGTGTCGCCTGCGTTGGCACCAGCCTAATCCTATCGAACCCGAGCCTCTCTGCCCCCCCTGTTCCCTGCCGCCACCGCACCGGATCCACCAATGAAGGTCGCCGCCACCTCTGCGGCTCCCCAACGACGGGCTCCGCCACCGCACCGGCTCGAGGCCCTGCGCAAGCTGGATCAGCTCGCTCGCGTCGTGTAGCTCAGGCCTGTCCGCGCCGCCCAGTGAGAAGTGTCGCGGCCCCGACGAACTTCCACTTGCAGCACAGCTGCGAGCTCAACCACAACAACCAGGAGCGCCAACATCTGTGGAAGGAGAGCTCCAATCTGGATTCGGTCATCGGTATCCCATCCCGTACCGCTCGGCGTACCATCTCCAGCTCCTACCCAGCGAGAACGGAGGTGGGGCCTGGCGTCACAATGGTGTGGAGTGTGAACGGAGCCCCTCGTCCGCCAATGCCCCTCCTCTTCCTCGTCGAGACGTCCACATCTCCTTGGTTGATGGATCCGGGCATAGCCCCTTATCCTCTCTGTGCGGTGCGGCGAGGCCACGCGTGTGGAAGAGGAGGACGGATTTTGTTGCATGAGGCTCGGCGAGGACGGCAGTCTGGTGCTCTCTGACTTGGTCTGTTCTGCTCCGTCTCGGGAGGAAAGGGAACCGGCAGTCTGGGCCTGGATCTTGGCTCGGTAGGCACGGATCTGGGTTATTCTTAAATTTCTATTTCCCCCTATTTTGAGCTCAGTAAATTCGAATTTGGGTTAGCCTTTTCTGCGGTTATGTTCTGTATTAGGTACAGTACGAAAATATCTGTGAATCTTGAAGGGACCCGTAAATTTGCCCACAGTATAAGAGCTGAAAGATGGAGAGTCTTGTTATGATGTTGCCCGCCACTATAGTTTGTTGTCTTGAAATATTCTCACAAACCAAACAAGCATGGAGTTTTTACTTCCTTTGTATTTTACTACCGTGAACCTGAAACCATGAATGAGCTTGTTAATACTTCTTCTGTGAATGTTGATCTTATAATCTGCACAAGTATGCTTGAGATTATTATTTGTACATTGTTATGCTGGTATTTTCTACTTGGTTGCTGCTGCTGTCAAGAGCTTTGCATCGGAAATATAGGGATAATATGTAATGCAGAGTTGCTTGTATTAATCTGTGCTCCTCCTGTCTAATGATGAAAAGACGACGACTGGAAGAAACCAGTTTCAGTTTGAGCGGTGCCCTCTGCTAGACAGGAAATGTATGTGCAGTACAAGAACATACCATAGAGAAAAAAAATGTTTTCATGTGCTATTCTAGCTCAAATATTCTGGAAATTGGTTGATGTGATAATTATTTTTGTATTGTCCTGATATCTAAATTTCACTTGTTTGAAAGATAGACTGCATTATCTACACACTTGTTTTTGCAGTACTGATTCTCTTGTAATATGGAAGGATACAAGAACATACCATGGGGAAACAAATATTTTCATGGTTATTCTAGCTTAAAAATTCTTGAGATTGGTTGGTGTGATAATTATTTTTGTATTGTCCTGATATGCCCTAAATTTTAATGTCACTTGTTTGAATGATGGACTGCAATATCTGGACACTAGCTTGTTTTGGCAGTACTGATGTTGTAATATTTCGAAGGTTTGAATTATTGCTGGTTTCGTTTTTTATTTGTGGAACCTGTTGATGAATCTGCTATATGTATTAAATTGATTTGTGGATTTCCTGATACATCATCTCTCTGAATCGTGTATGGAACCTCTGTAAATCTTCTGGATTTCTAATGATTCTTTTGAGACGTATATGAAAATGGTGTGGGACACGAGTCCTCAATGGATTTTTTTTCTGATTTGAATCTTGCTGGGTCTGGATGTTTGAATGAAGTTTTGATTTTTGTTTATGAAATAGGTATGGATTTCCATTGAATCTAGAACGCAAGTTCTTTAATTGCATATTTATTTGATACTAAAACGCTGAAATCTATATTGTAGAGTGGAAAAACTAATCTAATATGTTGACTAATCTTCTATGAACCAGTTCTGGAGATTGAATCTCCAACAAATTCATGGTAGTAATAGGGGTAACTTAGCTTTTCGGCCAGTGGATCTAATAGTGCCTGGGCTAACTTAGCTTGTCAGCTTGTGGATCTATAGAAAACTGGAGAAAGAACTAGCTTTGGATTATGTCCAATTGGATTGGATGACACCCTCATCGTGAGCATGGAAGTAAAGATATGCAAAGAAGTAGAAAGAGGCAATGAAAATTGCACCGAGGAATCTCTTGGGTGAATCCGTGAGCTTTTGTGATGTTTTACTAAAAAAAACTTCAAAATTTGCAACCATGTGATACAATACAAGTAATAAATATTTCACTCATGTTTTACTCAAACATCTATTTCTTTTTCACTCGGGTTTTACATAAAATAGACACGTTCGAAATTATACAAAAAAAAATATAACTCTTGCCTCTCTAACGTAATTGGTTGTGTTTCCTCGAGTTTTAGGACTACTTCACCCGGAAGAGCGGAACTAGTACCGCTGAATGTTTGTTTTCTGCCACATACACCACTCGATGATTCCAGCCCTACACCTCCAAAATAGAAACACAACTTTATGTTGACTACTTCAGGACGGAAAGTTGTAGCACATAGATAGTTGACTCCATAACCACGTGATTCCTACTGGTGTTGTAAAACCAATTGGATGGACATGTGGATTTGTAGAAATATGGAGGACCTAGTTTTGTCCAATTGGATAGGCACCCTAATGGTGAGCAGGGAAGTGAAGTTGTTGAAAGAAGTAGAAAGAGGCAATGAAGATTGCATAGAGCAATCTCTTGGGTGAAATCCATGAGCTTTTGCGATATTTTACTCAAACCTCTAATTCTTTCAACAATATGATTAGAAGTAATAATCATTTCATTGATTTTTTACTCAAACTTATAATTCTTTTTCACCAGGGTTTCCAATAACATACGTGTTCGAAACCATACGCGTATAGGTTTGACTCATACTTCCCTCAACTTTATAGTATGTTTCGTCGATGTTCAAAATGGTTTCATGTTTCTCTAGATTTTCATTGAGATTTCAACAAAGTTATATTGGTTTCACTGAGGTTTCTCTCGAGCTTCTTATTCGTTTCAATACGGAAAGTTGGCATGTGGAAAAGTGACTAGAGAAAGTTGTAGCACACGGGCAATTGACTCCACAGAGTTCTAGGATAAACCTCGTGATTCCAACTACGGACACAAAACCAATTGGATAGACATGTGAATTTGTAGAAATATGGAGAAGGACCTAGTTTTGTATTATGTCCAATTGGATGGGCACCCTCGGGGTGAGTAGAGAAGTGAAGATATGAAAAGAAGTAGAAAGAGGCATTGAAGATTGCACATAGGAAAATCTTGGTTGAACCCATGAACTTTTGTGATGTTTTACTCAAACTTCTAACTCTTTCAACCATATGATTAGAAGTAGTAATCATGTAACTTAAGATTCTTTTTCACTAGGGTTCACATAACATGTGTGTCCGGAATTATACAAAAAAAACTCTGGCATCTCGAACAACAATTGGGGGTGTGTCCCTAATTTTTAAAACTATTCACTCGGAAGAACGGAACAAGTATTCCATCCCATCATCTCCAAATAGTGTTTTTTCTATGATTGATTTTTTTTTGTATAGGGTCGACTGATATTTTCCTCAACTTCCCATTATGTTTCGTTGAGGTTTCAACAGGGTTTCTGTTTCTCTATATTTTCACCGATATTTCACCTCCAGATTATAACTCTTTCGACCGTATTATTATAAGTAATGATTTCAATGATGTTTTAATCAAACTTATAATTCTATTTCACTAGGGTTCACATAGCATAAGTGTCCAAAATTGTAAAAAAGAAAGAAAGAAACTCTGGCCTCTCGAACAACAATTGGGTGTGTGTCCTTGATTTTTTAGGACTACTTCACTCGGAAGAGCGGAAACAGTACTATCGAATGTTTTTTCTTGCGTACATCACTCGATGATTCCGGGCCAGCATCTCCAGACAGAAACATAACTTTTCAATGTTGATTTCTCAGAGAACCATATTTCCTTTTTTTTATGATTCCATCTTTATATGTTTTGTTAGTTGCAACATGTCTTTTTTTTGTGAAAGAGTGTTTTTTCTATGATTAGAATATATTAATTATCATATAGGCTAGACTAATATTTTCCTTAGCTTTCCATTAGTTTTCGTCGAGGTTTCAAAAGGGTTTCATGTCTCTCTAGATTTACATCGAGATTTCGCCTCTAGATTATAATTCTTTCAACCATATGATTATGAGTAATAATAATTTCACTGATGTTTTACTCAAATTTTTAATTCTTTTTTACTAGGGTTCAAATAACATACGTGTCCGAAATTATACAAAAAAAAAAACTATGGCCTCTCAAACAACAATTGGGTGTGTGTCCTTGATTTTTAGGATTACTTCACTCGGAAGAGCAGAACCAGTACTACCGAAATGTTTCCTTTCGGACATCACTTGATGATTCCAGCCCAGCATCTCCTGATTAAAACATAACTTCTTAATGTTGATTTTTTTAGAGAAACATATTTCCATGATTTTTGTGAATTGATCTTTATATGTTTTGTTGGTTGCAGCTGGTTTTTTAGTTTTTTAGTGATAGAGTGTTTTTATATGATTCATATTTATTAATTTTCGGAGTGGCGAATCTAGTCAACTTTGTTAGGGTGGGGCAAGCTGCTATTAGGTTGTGACTTTTTGTTTTTCCCTCTAATTTGTATATGTTATATATGGGCTGGGACAAATTTTATGGTGGGGCTTCCACCCTGTTGGCTCCGCCACTGAATTTTCGTATAGGGTCGACTGATATTTTCCTCTACTTTCTATTATCTTTCATCGAGGTTTCAAAAGGGTTTCATGTTTCTCTAGATTTTAATGGAGATTTCACCTCTAGCCTATAATTATTTCAACCATATGATTAGAAGTAATAATCACTTCACTCATGTTTTACTCAAACTTATAATTCTTTTTCACCTAGGGTACACATAACATACGTGTCCGAAATTGTACAAAAAAAGAAAGAAACCGTGGCCTCTCGAACAACAATTGGGTGTGTGTCCTTGAGTTTTAGGGCTACTTCACTCGGAGGAGCGGAACCGGTACTACTGAATGTTTTTCTTGCGTACATCACACGATGATTCCAGCCCAACATCTCCAGATAGAAATATTAGAGTTATTGTGTACTATACGGATTGGGTATAGGATAGTATCCTACTCCAATACGTATTCTCTTGTATTGCCACCACAGGGGTTTTTCCTGTGTCATATAACACGCAGCCGGCCACCCTATGCAACAACCACAACACCTGCAGCCGGCTCCTTATGTTCCTCCCTATCATCCGGCTCCATACATGCCTCCATATCCACATTATCCACCACCAGCCCCGTATGCACCACACTACCAGCCGACACCCTACATGCCCCCTCAGCCACGACCTCCTCCTCCTCAGCAACAATCTCAGCAACAACAGCGCCCACGTCAGAATCAGAATCGTCAAAAACAGCCGCGTAAAGATCGTCGTGCTTCTCCATGGCAAGATGGTGTGTTCTGTCAGATCTGTAAAAAGGAGGGACATCCCGCGGATGAGTGTTGGTGGCGCTATGGTGATGATGACGATGATGACAAGCCACCAAAGGAGACAAAAGGTGCGTATGGCGTTGATACAAATTGGTATGTAGACACTGGTGCCACAAATCACGTAACGGGACAACTCAATAAGCTTAATGTTCATGAAACATATCGGGGGGGTGATCAAGTTAATAATGCTAGTAGACAAGGTATGGATATTGCTAATATTGGTCATTCTGTTTTGCACACCCCTGATAGTTCTATCCAACTCCGTAATATTTTACATGTTCCTGATGCATCCATGAGTTTAATTTCTGCTCATAAACTCAGTCTTGATAACAATTGTTATATGGAAATTCACCAATTCTTTTTCTTGATTAAGGATCAGGCAACACAGCGCATCATCTTTAGGGGTCCTTGTCATGGTGGCCTATATCCTCTTGTTCCAGTTTCGGATCCCAAGCATGCACTGGTCACTATTCAGCCTTCATCCTCTACGTGGCATCGTCGTTTAGGACATCCATCTTCGTTTATTGTTCAGCAAATTCTTAGGAAGCATAAACTTTTACATTCTACAGAAATAAATCCTTACATA
Source organism: Alopecurus myosuroides (assembly GCA_028641055.1). Lineage (NCBI taxonomy): Eukaryota > Viridiplantae > Streptophyta > Magnoliopsida > Poales > Poaceae > Alopecurus > Alopecurus myosuroides. Next base: position 85,411,134 of record CM054059.1, on the reverse strand, counting down.
TGTGATCCTTGCCAGCAGGCAAAGAGTCATCAGCTACCCTATCCTGTATCCAGTAGTGTGTCTACTGTTCCTTTGGAACAAATATTTTCTGATGTATGGGGTCCAACTCCTCTCTCTATAAGCAAACATGCATATTATGTAAGCTTCATTGATGATTTTAGCAAATTTACTTGGATTTTTTTGTTTAAGAAACATTCTGAGGTTTACCAAGTTTTTCTTGATTTCCAGCAGTATGTTGAACGATAGTTTGGTCGCAAAATTCTCACCATGCAAACTGATTGGGGTGGTGAATATGAGAAATTGAATAGTTTCTTTCAACGTGTAGGCATTGTTCATCATGTATCATGTCCTCGTGCTCATCAACAAAACGGTTCTGATGAACGCAAACACCGTCATATTTTTTTAGTAGGCCTTGCTCTACTTGCTAATGCTTCTATGCCTCTCAAATATTGGGATGATGCATTCGTTACAGCTACTTTTCTTATCAATATGCTTCCTACAAAAGTCCTCAACTTTGCCAGTCCCACTGAAAAACTCCTTCAAGTTACACCACAGTATGAGTCTCTTCGAATTTTTGGATTTGCTTGTTGGTCAAATCTTCGTCCCTATAACAAGCACAAACTTTCATTCAGGTCCAAACAATGTGTTTTTCTTGGGTATAATCCACGGCATAAAGGAGTAAAATGTCTTGATGTAGCAACAGGCAGTGTGTATATCTCTCGTAATGTTGTTTTTGATGAAAACATCTTTCCCTTTGCATCCCTAAATCCCAATGCGGGTAGACGTCTACGGGATGAAATTTTACTTATCTCTCAGCATGATTCATCTACTCCATGTTCGGATAGGGGTGTTCAAACTAATGATCATTATTTGCGTCTTGTTCCCACTAACATTCCTCCCGAGGTTACTGTTGATCCTAGTCCACAAGTTCAGTGCAAGATTCTGCCGAAAATTCGGATGAAATTGCTTCAAACAGCACATCAAATAATGGTGACAGTGAGGCGCATAGGACAGAACGGGACAGCGCGGATTTTGAGTCTGCGCATGCTGATCCCGAGGTTGATTCCTCGCCTCGGGTTTCTGCGTCGGAACATTCCGCTGGCAGCACCACCGCTGCCAGCCCACCTCCCTCCACCGACCGGGACGACTTCCTCCCCGACCCGCACTCCGCCTCGTCGCCCGTGCGGTCGGGTAGTGCACCTGCGCCTGACAGCAGCCCTGACCCGCACTCCACCTCGTCGCCTGTGCGGTCGGGTGGTGCAGCTGCGCGCGACAGTGGCCGGCCCCTGTCGCCCTCCGCCTCGTCAGCTGGGATTCCTGACAGCGCTGACGGGACAACAGGCAATGATGACTCCCTGCACCATCATGATCCAATGATTGCTCATCATGAGCCCATGATTACTGCGGACACAGTGCTACTAATTCTGCTGAAAATTCTGCGGGAACTGATCCCGAGGATGATTTGCCACCTGCTGCTGCACCGCGTACACGTTTGCAACAAGGAATTCGAAAAACCAAATTACCCACAGATGGCATTGTTCCCTATGGTAACAAAACAAATACTCCCTCCGTCTCAAAATAATTGTCTCAAACTTAGACAAAAGTAGATGTATCTAGACATATTCTAGTGTAAGATACATCCATTTTTTATCAAAGTTTGAGACAATTAATTTGAGACGGAGGGAGTATTAACAGTGGTAATCTTGTTAAATATGGCTTGCTAACATCCACAGGGGAACAAAAAAATTTGCGCGAAGCACTCAATGATTACAAATGGAAACAGGCAATGGATGAAGAATATGATGCACTCATTCGTAATAATACTTAGCACTTGGTACCACCTACTGCACGTAAGAATGTTATTGATTGCAAGTGCGTTTATCGTGTTAAGAAACATGCTGACGGTACTGTGAACAGATATAAAGAACGTCTCGTTGCTAAAGGTTTCAAACAAAGATATGATATTGACTATGAGGATACTTTCAGTCCAGTTGTCAAGGCTGCTACTATCAGAATTGTTCTTTCTATCTCAGTTTCTGGAGGTTGGAGTTTACGGCTGCTAGATGTGAAGAACGCGTTCTTACATGGTGTTTTGGAAGAGAAGGTATATATGAAACAACCACCAGGTTTCCAGTCTTCCGCTACTCCAGATTATGTTTGCAAACTTGATAAAGCCTTATATGGTCTGAAAAAGGCTCCACGAGCATGGTACTCTCGTTTAAGCTCTAAATTACACACTCTCGGTTTTATTCCATCCAAAGCTGATGCATTCTTGTTTCTTTACAACAAGTCAGGACTCACTATGTTTCTGTTAATCTATGTTGATGATATCATTGTTAGTAGTTCATCTGACTCAGCTATTTCAGCTCTACTACATCACTTGACCTCAGATTTTGCTCTCAAAGATCTTGGTGATCTTCATTATTTTTTAGGCATAGAGGTTCAGAAACAGTCTAGTGGATTGGTCTTAAGTCAGGAAAAATATGCTACAGATATATTGGCTCGTGTTGGTATGAGTTCGTGTACACCATGTCCAACACCCCTTTCTACTACAGAATCACTCAGGTTGACTGATGGATCTCCTCTTGGATCTGAGGATATCACACATTATAGGAGCATTGTTGGAGGTTTACAGTATTTGACTTTGACTCGACCAGATCTTTCTTTCTCAGTTAATAAGGTCTGTCAGTATCTTAATGCTCCTACCACTGCACATTGGACTGCAGTCAAACCTATTCTGAGGTATATTCAAGGTACAATAAAAATTGGACTTACTTTTTCAGCAGTCTAGCTCTACTCTTCTCTGTGCCTATTCGGATGCTGACTGGGCAGGTGATTTGGATGATAGACGCTCCACAGGTGGATTTGCTATATTTTTTGGTCCTAATCTTGTTTCTTGGAGTGCCAGAAAACAGCCTACTGTGTCAAGGTCAAGTACAGAAGCTGAATACAAGTCTCTAGCAAATGCTACTGCTGAATTGATTTGGGTTGAACCATTAGTTCGAGAGCTTGGTGTTTCTCTCAACGAGAAACCATGCTTATGGTGTGATAATCTTGGTGCTGTGTATCTCTCGGCAAATCCAGTTTTTCACGCTCGCACAAAACATATTGAGATTAATTTCTGCTTTGTTCGAGAACGAGTTGCTAGCAAGCAACTTGACGTTTGGTTTATATCCAGCAAAGACCAAATTGCAGATGGGTTCACAAAGACTTTATGTGTAAAAAAGTTAGATGAGTTTAATCGTATTCTCGGAGAATCATATTTCCATGATTTTATGGCTCGATCTTTATATCTTTTGTTGGTCGCAACATTTTTTTTTTTTGTGATAGAGTGTTTTTCTATGATTAAAATTTATTAATTTTCGTATAGGGTCCTAGAACTAGTCACACGCTGAGCTTACATGCATTCTTCAGGTAATCCTCAGATTTAGCTACATGCACTCATTCTTTGCTAACTAAGACTAATAGTTTTGCATGCGCGCACACTGAACACGTGTGTACCCTGCCACAACTTCAAGTGTACGACCCAACTACAAAATAAATAAGATCTAAATTCACTAATAACAAGATTAGACACTGGCTTAATGGAGCATATCACTTGTGCGCTCCAAGCTGAAGCAACTGCATGTATAGCAGCTACCGAAGTATCTAGCAATCTGGGCGCGTTCAGAGTGATCTTTGATCCTAACTCTCTAAACCTGGTGTACGCACTGCAATCTGGCGAGTATTGGAGTTCTACTTCTCACTATACCACATACTACATTTGGTGGCATTTTGGTAGAGGCATTTTTCTAATATGCCTCAATTGCACATAATAGGAGGCATTATTAATAGAATGCCTCAAAACGTATAACCATTAGAGGCAATTTGGAAATAATGCCTTAAAAACATTTTGCATCCAAGGCATTCTAAAAAAAATGCCTCAGAATATGTAAACATCAAAGGCATTTTCTACAAAAGCCACATATTCAGAATTGTTTGGGGCAATTTGTCAATATGCCAATGAGTATATACGGAGGCAGTTTTGAGAAAAATGCCTCTAAAAGTCTGTCAATTATGCAGAAAACCCCTCATTGTAAAAATTTCGCAAAAACGAATCCTTCCACCTGATTGAAACGAGCATTTTGATCTGGTACGGGAGCCTCCACTCTGCCTCGAGACCAAGTGCGGCACGGGAGCCTTCCACTCCCGTCGCGACGCCAAGCCGCCGTCCCCTCTTCCCATCCCCGTCGCGACGCCGAGCCCCGCCGTCCCCGCTGCCGATCCCCGTCGCGACGCCGAGCCCCTCCGTCCCCGCTGCCGATCCCCGTCGCGACGCCGAGCCCCGCTGCCCAACCCCGCGGAGGCTCGGGACGCCGATCCCCGCCGAGGCCGCCGCCTAGCCCTTCTGTTGATCCCCGCCGAGGCCCGCCAATCGCCGTCGAGCCCACCGCCAAGCTTAGCGGAGCCCCGCCGCCGATAGCTTCAGCCGGATGTGACGTTCCTCGTCGATTGTTCATCACCAACCATCCAACCAGTGTTCGTTGCCAACCAGTCTGGGCCTTCACTGCAACGGTGAGACACCTACTCCTGACATCCTCCATCATTGCAGTATGATTTACTTGTGCGCTGCTTGTGATACCCAAGTTGTTTGCCATATTGCTGCAATTGATTTGTGTACAATATTGACGTGAGATAGCTTGCACACAGACTGTTTGTAACATTGTTTGCAAGAATTATTTAGTCCATTTGGTTTTCTGTCATCACTAATATAGAAATATGTGCTTGATTCCTGAACCAAATTGGTTGTGCTTGATTCTTGCAGTACTTGCCTTCTATGGATGTGCTTCCTTGATGTCCTGTCATTTTCTTCATCTGCTTGCTTGTAAATTTTGGAATGTTGTTAAGTAGGGTGAGGCCATATAGTACTACTGCATGTTCAGTGTCCCATGTAGTTTCTGCATAGGAAACTTGTTCACATAGGTAGTGTTGCCCTATTTTAGATGTTTTTCTACAATCCTTGTGTGCCAATACATATATATGACCATGAGAAACCAACTCCTGGGAGCTAAAATTGAAGTGCTTATTTAGTGAAGATCACCTATGCACTTTCCAGTATATTTTCAGTTTTTTGGACACCAAGTTAGTACTGATCATTAGCTAGTTTCATCCTCCAGGTGCTGAAACGGAAGCACATAGGACATGTACCCACCGTTTCTTTATTGATGCTTTGATGATTGCACAAAAATTGCTATACACAAAGCTATACAGAGAATGGCCATTTAGTTAGCTGAGTGATGCGGAACATTAGAAGATAAGAATTTTGCGAGACGAGTACATAGTAATAGCAGAGAACAAATGGTACTGTTAACCTTCTCTGAGATGTTGTGTGCAAGTAACAGAGCCAATCCAGATATAGATGCTTAAGTAAGCAAGTTTTTTAAGTAGGCTTAACTTGACAGCAAGATGCCTGACTACTAGTTCTGTATAGGTGTTTGTTCAAGTCAGAGCTAGGCAACTTTCGATAAGATATTATAGTACTAAACCTAAAAAGATATAAACCAATAATCTATTGATCGTGACCGGATACAGGCCCTTGAGCCTCAAATATTATACAGTTCGTTGTCTGGGCACAGAGAAAAGAAATTACGCAAATTGCTCAGGTCCGTGTATGGGGAACAAACTGAATTTCTACGTTGGTCGTCGGAGAGCAATTTCCTTTTCGGATCTCAAGTATCCCACCGCATATGCTTCTCCAAGCTACTCTACTCTATTTGTTTGAGATATAAGTCAGTAGTATACAGCACCTATCATCGCCCTTTAATTTAATCTACCAATCAATGCGTGAGAGACAGAGGTGACTCACGATCGCGTGTCTGACGATGTTGCTCTAATATAATCCAGATTCATTTACAGTAATGAAAGCAGAAAGAACACCAAGATCTAGCCTATATATATGAATGTACATCTGCGTACATTCTGACTGCCCGCTTTGTCTGTTTCCTTCTTTCCTTCCCTCCAAAGATGATTTTTTATTTTATTTGTGCATACAAGTCTAGCCTATATATATGAATGTACATCTGCGTACGTGTAACAAAAGATGCAATTGTCTTTGTCGATCAGGGACATTAATTCTAAGAAATTTTCTATCTGAAATTTATATGTCTTTGTCGATGCTTTCATGATTGCAGGGGTTGTTTGCTATATCCTGTTTGAGTCTTGCTTGATAGTTATTGTTAGCGGTCATGGAAAAAGGGTGGATGCAAGCTCCTAGGTCTTCCACCCAGTATGCCGAAGGTGTTCTAAAGTTCCTAGAATTTGCCTTTACCAATTCTGCAAAACAGAATAAAATCATGTGTCCTTGCAAGAAATGTAGCAACACATATTGGTTGGGCCTGGTAGAAGTTCACGAGCACTTGATCTGCGATGGTTTCATGGCTGGATACATGACATGGAGTCAACATGGCGAGCAGAGATTGCAGCCCACCAAACCGGTTGCTGAGTCAAATGCACATATTCAAGACCTTGCTGATAGCGATGAGATTGAGCAAATGTTGATGGAGGGTTTCGGGATGTATAACACTGCAAGTTTAGGTGCAGAGGAAGACCTGGAAGATGACTTTGTCTATGATGATGAAGAATACCGTAAGCTAGTGGCTGATGGAGGCCAAGATCTCTACCCAGGCTGCAAGACATACTCAAAGCTACAGTTCATAGTCCGCCTTCTTAATATCAAGAATCTGTCCGCAGTTAGTGATGATTCCTTTGAACTTATCTTGTGGTTGTTTAAGGATGTTCTACCAGAAGGCCAGTCATTGCCAAAGAATTTACACGATGCAAAAAAATTTGTTAGAGCTATAGGGGCTGGTTATGAGAATGTACATGCATGTGTAAATGATTGCATTCTCTATAGGAAAGAAAACTCCAATAAAGAGTCATGTCCAGTATGTGATGCGAGCAGATGGAAGACCGTTAAAACCGGAGTTGATGGAAGGCGTGTCCATAAGGTGCCTCAAAAGGTGGCTCGACATTTCCCACTCAAAAAGAGAATTAATCGGATGTTCTTATGTTCAAAGACATCTGAGCATATGAGGTGGCATAGTGAAGGACGCACAAAAGATGGTTTCATGCGTCATCCTGCAGACTCACCCGCATGGAAGCATTTTGATGCCACCCACCAATGGTTCAGTAAAGAACCCCGTAATGTTAGGTTTGGATTGGCAACAGATGGATTCAATCCATTTAGGAATATGAATATCTCATACAACATTTGGCCTATTATGTTGATCCCATACAATCTGCCTCCTTGGATTTGCATGACGCAAATTAACTTTATCCTCTCAGTGCTTGTCCCGGGTAAAAAGTCACCCGGTAAAGATATGGATGTGTACATGCAGCTGACTATTGATGATCTTCAACAGTGTTGGAAACCAGGTTTCATGACTTATGATTCATCTTGTTCCCGGAAGTTCCGTGTACATGCTGCACTTTTATGGACCATAAGTGATTGGCTTGGAAGAGGTTTATTATCTGGGGAGAGTATAGCGGTTTGCTCTCATTGCCTCACCGACACATGTTCACGTCGGTTAAAACATGGACACAAGACATGCTATATGGGACACAGAAGATTCTTGGATCCTGACCATGAGTTCAGACTTGAAGATGAAACTTTTGACAAAACTCAAGAATTTCGTGAGGCTCCTGTTCAACTTTCTGGCCATGATATTTACAATTTGACAAAACACATAAAGAACACCTACGGGAAATTGCAGAAGGACACTAATAATAATAAAAAGAAGCGGCGTCTTGGGCTCGAGGAGGATGAGGAGGAGGATGTTGAGAGTATCATCTCACATACATTCAAGAAAAGAAGCTGCTTCTTTCAGTTGCCGTACTGGAAGACACATCTAGTGCGTCATAATCTTGATGCTATGCATGTCGAGAAAAATGTATTTGACAACATAGTCAATACGCTGCTTGATATGGACAAGAGGTCAAAGGATAACTTGAATGCTCGTCGTGACCTTCAAGAGATGGGAATACGACCTGAACTCCATCCTGGTGGAACTGTTGCTAAACCTGAACTGCCCCATGCAATATACTACATGAATCCACAACAGAAGAAGATGTTTTGTCAAGTACCGAAAGATGCAAAGTTTCCTTATGGACATGCTTCTAGTTTGCACGACAAGGTCAATGTAGAAGGGAGAAAATTAGTTGGTCTCAAGACCCATGATTGCCACATTATTTTGCATGAGTTGCTGCCCTTAGCCATAAAGCACACATTACCGGCAATAGTTAGTGTGCCGCTAATTCGACTAAGTAACTACTTCAAACAAGTGTACTCCAAGGTTGTGGATGTCCGAGAAATGGAAAGGCTAGAGGCTGAGATTCCTGAAATCTTGTGTCTTTTAGAAAAAATCTTTCCTCCGGCCTTTTTCGACATCATGGTCCACTTGACTGTACATCTAGCAACAGAAGTAAGGCTCGCCGGACCAGTTCATTATCGGTCCATGTGGTCAACTGAAAGGTGCATGGGAAACTTCAAGAATATGGTTCATACCCGAAGCCACCCAGAGGGATCGATAGCAGAAGGGTATATATTTGATGAAACTCTGACATTCTGTTCTCGATATTTGCAAGGTTCCAAGACTAAGTTGAATCGAAGAGGTCGTAATAACAAAGACATTGCTCCTATAACCTCACCTAACGAGCAGTCGTACTTTAGCACAATATGTCGCCCTTTATCTGGATTTTCTGTTAGAGAATTAGATCACACATCCTGGATTCAAGCTCAAAGATATGTGTTAGTCAACTATCCCCACATTACAAGCTATGTTCTGTAAGTTCAAAACTTATTCTCATAGACATATGTTTAAAACCTTATATTCTCTACCCTATGTTTCCCTTAACACTACCCGCTATGTTTATGTAGAAAGCATAAAAATATCATCTCCGCGGATAAGCGAAAAAGTAAACGTGAAGTTGCGCGTGCCCACCATCTTACTTTTCACACATGGTTTTCAAACATGTAAGTCCATGAAATTTTGCACGGGGTATTGATTTGTGGTGTTGTGTTATTAATTGGCGATGTCTGCATTTAGGTGCAATCCTTGATCGATGCCGGTGTTGAGGTCCATGAGGAAGTGAAGCTACTAGCATATCTTCCATATAGGATGGTGAGGAAGTACCACAGCTACTATGTGAATGGGTGCACTTTCCACACAAGGAACTATGGAGAAGATAAAATCACACAATGATATGGAGTATCTATTGTTGCGAGGACATCAAGCTTTTCTAGTGCAAAAGACAAGAATCCAACTTCAGGGGATGTCAATTATTATGGCCGCATCACAGAAATAATTGAGCTGAATTATTCAAACATGGAACACGTGGTGCTATTTAGGTGTGACTGGGTTGATAGTGCTCACTATGGTCATGGGGTTCGAAAGGATGACTTTGGAATATTAGAAGTTAACTTCCACCATTCGTTAAAAAGTGGTAGCCAAATATTCGATGAACCATTCATACTTGCAACTCAAGCTACCCAAGTATAGTATGTACAAAACCCTGTTGAGAAGGATTGGTATGCGGTTGTTTTTCCTCCAGCAAGGGACTTGTTTGATATGGAGTCTAGGATCGATAGGGACAACGATTGTTAGGGTATGATATGTTTTTTAATTGTTAGTTTCATTATTTCCCATTGTTTGATTTCTAACTAATGTTTGTCTACAGGAGGAATGAAGCGGTCAAGGGCAATTGAAAGGGGAGGTGAACATTATTGTGAAAGTCATGAAGATCGACTAAATGAATTGAAGTATAGAATGATGAAGTTGAATAACGTGGAACCAGGACAGGTACAAAATCTTCTCATTGACACTATCATCTTTTTCCTGAGAAATATCTTTCATCTGGTAGTGATATTGTCCATGTTGGTAGATACAACTTGGACTTCCTTATGATGAGTCTGCAAGCTCTGAAAATGATGAACACCAAGATCTTGGAAGTGATGCTGGCACTGATTCGATGAGTTATGAAGAAAGTGATGAGGAAATTGATGCGCCACAAGAAGAAGGAGGAGACCAGGATGATGAAGAGGACGAGGATGAGGAAGAGGGAGAACATGTTAACAATCAGTTCGAGGGAAACGAAAATGGAGTACATGGCATCGAAGTTCATGGTAAGATGACAATATGATATGGAAACTTGCAATATTAATTCATGCTAACATTTGTATGCTAACCTGCTCTTTTTAATGCATCTGCTAGAAGCAAAAAAGAAAGGAGGTAGAGGTCCAACTCAATTGACAAGATTCTGGAAAGAACATGATGTCAACAACAAAGTTAACCTGAAATTCAATCGATTTGGTCAGCCTTGTGGTTTCAAAACATGCAAGTTGACAAATGTTATTGGATACTTTGTCAAAGGAAAAACAATTTCATTGGGTTATCCAAATTGGAGCAAGGTCCCGAAAGCTAGCAAAGAGAGGTTATGGGCATCTGTTAAGGTATACTATTCTACTTGACCTTAAATGAGTGTGCCTTTCCTAAGATAGTTGCCCTCTTTATCATATTAAAATCCATTTGCATTGTGTACTAGGAATTTTTCAATATTGATGAACCTTACAAGCCGTGGGTGCTAAAATCAGCAAGTAAAAAGTGGAAAGACTTTAAAGTTGTTCTAAAGAAAAAATTCTTCAAGTCAAATTTTTCAACAAGGCGCAACATTGCCAATGGTTGTGGAGATAGAATCCCCATTGAACAATGGGAGTGGTTGGTGAAGTATTGGAAAACAGATAGAGCTAAGGTAACCACTTGATTCATAACAACATAAATGTGAATACACAATATTTATTTCTCATAGAAAACCTGCATGTACTATGTAGGCTAAATCAGAAAAACTGAAAGAAAATAGAGACAAACAGAAAAATGGGAAGCACACTGCTGGTTCACGAAGTTTTGCCTATGTACTTGATCAGAAGGTATTAGTTGAATTATGTAGATCTATTCTTGTTCTTGGGGCAATGTTAAATTATATAGTTAACATCAATTCTTATTATTCCAGGAGTTGGAAGAGGGTAGACAGGTTGGTCGTGCTGAACTGTATAGGATCACGCATACAAAAAAGGATGGAACTCCAGTTGATACATATTGTGGTGATAAAATTGTATGTATTTATGTTTCTCCGACTAAGTGTGTTTCAGTAATTGCTGTCACTTGATAATGTAGATTAATCGTTGTATTCTCTTACTGTTTGTTCTCTCTTTGTAGGTTGAGATTGATAATGCACTTGATGCAGATCCATCTCTTATTGGAGAGGAAGCACGTGATGGTGATCTGTACTCTACTGTGTTCCCAGAAGCTAAAAAGGGAAGGTTTGGTCTAGGACTATTGGCAGGTGGAGCAACTTCACAAAAATTGGCTGAAGCTTTAGCTCATATTGAAGAAGTAACAAAAGAGAATAAGGAGCTTCGGGTTGTGGTTGACAAGTTAGTGCAATCTCAAACATCTATGGTGGCCCAAAATGATCGAATGGAACAACAGTACAATGAACTCAAAACAATGTTCTTATCATACATGGGGAGCTCATCGGTGGAAAAAATTCCAGAAAAGGATCCGGCAGTTGAAGAGAACTCAAAGGTACTTTCTCTTTAGCTTCTTATACTGGTACTATGGGTATGAAATAATTATGGTATATTACTGTATAGGACTTGGGAGGTAGAAATGACCGAGAGAATGCATCTTCACTATCATCTATGAATAAGAGAAAAGAAAATGTTTCCCAGGTATAGCACAGAACAAAATCCCGAGAGTAAAACAATTTCTTATTTTTTGACTTGTTGATCTACTATTGTAAGGTGGCACTCGAATCGGTACAGAAAGTGCAGAATGTCAATGCATATATTGAGAAAATGAAGAATGCAAATAAACCGGTGAAGGCAGTTGAGCATGACAAAACTAGAAAGTTCCAAAGTCTTGATAAGGTATGTTAGATCTTCCATACCTTTTACCTCATCTTTTGAACAGGCTAGCAAAGTACATGAAAGACTATTAACTACCAAAAACATTTATAGGATGGATTTGAGGGAATAATGAAGCGTGGGATGGAAGTTGGCCTTACATCACCAAATAGTGCAAAGATTGTGGCACTAGGGACCATCCAAGGAACTGACCCGAATACTAAAGCTATGGATGGCCATCCTCTAGCAGATTCAGTTGAAGTGGTTGTTGACTACGTTTTCAATCAAAAAACCGTTCTGCCTCGTGCACAAGGGAAGTTGAAAATGCTTGGACATTCTCAAGCTCGTTGTATTCCTTGGCCACGACTAAATGTAAGGAACTTCTACATTCCTTAAGCTAGTTTGTCTAAATGATGTCAGTCTTATAATTTTTTTTATAACTTCAATTGCAGGTTGTAAGAAAAGATGGGACACATCTACACTCCAAGGTCATATTAAATGTAAATGGTACTTCGATGCAGTCCAAGGTACACATACCATGTCATGACTCATGAGAATGGAACAAGAAACACTTGTGTAGACAATAAGAATCTGCATTTTTCCATGTTGTAGATGCTATTGAGCAACAGAGGCAAATTCAATAATAAAGAGAATGTGGATCCGAAAAGCACATCACAAGCAACATCGGCGAATTCAACAATAAAGAAGCTACAAAATAGTTCTAGTGCAAAGGCTACTGGAACCAGTGGGCACCCACTGTCACAAACAGAAATACCTCATCCTGGAAAAGATAGGCCTCCTCGAAAACTTGGACCTGGATGCTCTGAGTCACCATATGCGAAGGTGTATGACAACAATGTGTACATGACAACGTCGCGACTACAGCAAACAAGTAAGTAACTTCTTTTTGTCTTAATGTTCTCTAACCCTTGTTTGCTCATCACTTTCTTGTCTTGAACCTGGAGCCCTAGTTCTTTATCTTTCATTTTTTTTACATGCACATGATGTCTTTATGTAGAATGATTGGTGTGAACTGTACCTTAGTTGCCTCTGGTACTTATATCTAGTTTTGATTTGTGCCTCTGTTAACTTGTACTGTTGTGGTGAGATGGATTAGGTGGGTGATGAGTAGATTTCCTGTGTGGCCAACCTGACTCCAGTTTGCAAGAACGTGAATTCTCCTAAATTATTTGAGATGAATTCTTTCACTTATATTCCAAAATGAAACCTGCTGCATTTTTTATTCAGAGAGAAGTCTGACAAGAACCTACAAATGGAACCTGCTGCATTTTTTATTTTTTCTGCAAATTACACCTATAATATTTTTACTGCATGGTGTGGGGATTCAGTTTTATGGCCTGTTGGGGCATGGACCCATGGAGGTAGCAGTAGATTAGTAGTATCGCTGTCAGTGTGCATGCATGCAGTGTTTTGTTTCTGCTAAAGTATGATGCACCTATTCCCCTCTGTAAGCACTAGTCGTGGTGTCACCGTCAGTGTTTATGGCCTTTTGTATTTACCTTCTTAAGTAGTACGATGTCATGCATATTCCACTGTATGTCTCAGTTTCGTGGGTGAAAATGATGTACGCTTCAAGTAGTGTTCAGTGAAAGGACGTATGCCTCAAGCTGTGCTGTCAATGATGTTCAGTTCGTTTTTCTGAAGGAACTACTCTGGTGTAAAACGTTGCTAGTAGTATTTGCTGATAAACTGTTGTTTCCCGCATGGGAATATGGGGTTGATTTACTGCATCTTTAGTTCTCCCTCACTAGAACACTCTGCAAGGATTGATTACTAATTAATTTACTGAAATGGGACTCTTGCAGAAGCAAAAAGAGGTCTTGGCTCTCAAGTTAATCAAGAATCACAGAGCAAGGTCACATAACAAACGCGTGTAAGAACTGAAGATGCGGCCATTGAATGAAACATGAATAATTTCTTATTTCCATGCCTGAATGATTGATCTGTATGGTTGTATGTTACAATGAATGCGGGGTTGGCTGTCACGTGTAAAATGTTTTCTTTGTGCTGTCTACATAGTAATACAAAGTGGATTATACAAACCGTGCATCTGTTTGTAAACTTTTATAATAAATTACATATTGCAATCCAGTGTACTTACGAATATGCCAAGAAAGGGCTTTTGAGGCATTATGGTAAAATGCCAAAGAATATATAAGCTGCCATTGTAAGAAATGCCTCGAATTGTCATTTGTGGCATTTCTAAAAATGCCACAAATAATAATTAATGGCATTCGTAAGAATGCCTCCGTTGGCATATTTGGAGGCATTTTTTTCAAATGCCTCAAATGACATTTCCCTTCCCCAACTTCCTTAGCATTTTTCAAAAAGCCTCTAAATATCTTTTAAGGCATTTTCCCTACTTTTTGAGGCATTTCTAAATGCCTCCTAACTTGAGACGTGCTGTAGTGTCTATACAGGGAAGCAAGAAGCCTGTGTCATCTAGCTTTTGAATTTTCGTTTTGTGGCCGGTCATGTAATAAAGTAGTCCATGCCATCGCTGTTCATGGCAAAGGGGCTGGGTACTGAACCAATTCTGGTTGGAGAACGCCCCTGACTTTGTATCCGGTTTGGAATATATCTGTATGAATTAACGAGACAAAGACCCAGATCGGCAGCGATTTCTGATACAAGATAATTCTGAGCTTTCAGTTTTAGAGTATATCTCTGGGTAATGAGCAACAAACAATCACACTTAAAAGGCTGGTTTTGGGCACAATTCTGTCTCTTAAATTGATCTTCCAGACTAAATATATTTTTCACGAGGAAGATAAATATTCTAACAGAGATCGTACAGGAAGCTACTGTATTATCTAAGATCCCAGCTCCGTAGCTTCCATGCCTGGAAAAAGAAAAGAAAAAAAAAAAACAGGCCAAGATCAGCCTGTGCCGTTCACCTTGGTGGCATCGGCGCCCTGCCTCGGTCGAGGTTGCCAACGGAGACCATGACCCGCGCGTCCGGGAGACGCAGACACCGACACGCGGCCATGTCGAGCTCGAGGAGGGTGCTCGCTGGGGGCTGCCATGCCCGGATCTCCAGCAAGTGCGCCGTGGAGCAGAGCCTCGGCACGGCCCCCACGTGTGCCATGGCGTCACGGCTACTTCAATCGAGGTCGCGGACGGCGACCATGAACCGGTAGAGGCCGACGACGGGCAACGGGCCGGTGGCGGCGGTCCGGGGAACGAGGGGCTCGGGATACGGTTGGGTGGCTCCATGTGCTCGTCGTGTTATTACTCTCTCCTAGGAGGACTTCCGCTTGAATCTGCTTTTCATGTCGGACCAAACTACAAAGTTGCTAGCAGGCATTAGGCCATTGACCATGACCACGATGCACGAATCTCCGACAAAAAATAAACGGTACAGATAGTGCCGGGGGCCAACTTACAAGTGGAATCATATTTTCGGCCCCGAAAGACTACAGTTGAGAGGCACCCAAGAACATGCCAGAGTCATCTCGTGCAACTGCTGCCACCGTCCCTTTACACGAATTCTTCCCAACATCAGCATCCACGTTGATTTTTACCACCCCCTCGGGTGGGGGAATCCACCTCGGTGGTGATTGTATCGGAAGTCCTCCCTCTCGATGGCTTCCTTGCTTGAGGTCTGATATGAAATTCTCCATGAAACAGTGTACAGATAAGGGGCTCTGGTAACCTTGTTCATGTATCGCCTTCCGGCGTGCGTGCCAGATCGCCCACAACGTCACAAAAACCCGGACTTGATCGTCTCTCTTGAGCGTTGCAATCATCGTTACCAGCCACGCTCGTGCATCACCGTTCTTAGCGCAGGCCATGTGCTCGGTGATTTCTTCATTCACTAACTCCCACACGCAGCGGGACATTGTGCACTCTATGGCCTTGTTCGGTTTGTGGGGGTCTAATCCCCTAGAGTATTAGATCCACCCAGGGATTGGGTGATCCCCGCATGTCACCAAATCCCCAATAGTCCCTTACCCCTCTAATCCGTTGAGCTCTGTACTTGTTCGGTTATTCCCCGGGTACACGAAAATAAATCAGGATGCAGGGGCGTACGTGCGCGGACAGAGCGGAAAAACTGTGTCCGCTAGCCAGAGCGCTAGCAGCTCGCTACTTGCTGCATATTAGCACTGCCGCTAGCTGCAAATTAGAAGTGCTACAAATTATCACTGCTACTGGCTACAAATTAGGAGTGCTACTAGCTGCAAACAGCTACGAGCCAGATGCACATAGAAACAAAAAAAATACATGTTCTGATCTCAAAAGAAAAATACATGTTCTGATCTCAAAATAAAAATCATATGTTCTGATCTCAAAAGAAAAATACATGTTCTGATCTCAAAAGAAAAATACATGTTCTGATATAAAAATCATATGTTCTGATCTCAAAAGAAAAATACATGTTCTGATCTCAAAAGAAAAATACATGTTCTGATCTCAAAATAAAAATCATATGTTCTGATCTCAAAAGAAAAATACATGTTCTGATCTCAAAAGAAAAATCATATGTTCTGACACATGTGCTATTTCATCCCCCCTTTGACAAAAGTTTACTTCCTCGTAAGTAGCCAAGAATCTGTGCCACACACATCGCACCTGAATCTGCCGAACAGATGCATTGAAGCTCACCAAATGTACTTATTTGGGACATGCATGGTTCCAGGATATATTTGGAGCTGCTACGGACACCACGGCTGCCACTCTAGAATGGGGCATGGCAGAGCTGATCCGCAACCCACATGCGATGGCAAGGGCGAAACTCGAAGTTCGGCAGACTCTGGGACAGGGAAAATCGCCGGGGAGGTGGGTGGTAGCCGAGTAGTAAACTGGCGCCGCTGGCATGAGTGATTAGGGATCAGACGCGAGGAAGAGAGAGCTCTGCGTGACTAGCGGATACTCTTGTCCGAATCATGTCACGAGTGAATCTCCAGTATCTCACCCGAGTGAGCTTCTCCCATAAAAGTATGCCACCAAGGGCCAGCCTTGGCTGGTCTCATTTTTCTCGCAAATCCGACAATATGGCAATAGGTAAAACATCATCCAGAAGTAAAGCTCATATTAGTATCCAAACTTAGGAATTTCTCAACTTTATCGAACTAGTTTTTTCTTCTTTTATAGTATACTTAGTAATATTATATGCTATCTTAACAAGAGTACTAGCTTGATGAGAGAAAAATTATATTTACGAAACAACAAATCAAAATGTGTATAGTCCAAAACAGTAGCGAAGTCATGCTGCAACATCCTGTAATGCGGAGGGAAACAATATTAAGGATGTTCTAGAAATACATAACCAACATCCTAACAAGCAATTGAGGCCTAAAAAATAACTCACTCACACATAATATGGCACATGTTTTCAGCATGAATCAATAATAACTGTTAGTCAATTCTGTTCTAATAGTTTAATACTACAAGGACATAAAGAACTAATGCACTCCTAACACTTCTACAAAAAGATTAACTCACGCACACTTCTACCTTCAGGATAATGCAACTTGAAAATATTCTGCTGGACAATTTTAGAGCTTAACCACCTTATATGTCAAAATCAAATAAATGGAAGAAAAAATTACCAAGCCAGAGTTGTGGTGCAGGCTGCAGGGTGTGTAGTCTCCGATTTGAACCGGCAAGTATCATCTTTGATATTATCAGCTTTTCAACACAGTACAGACTAACATCATAATAACAGGTTATGACACAAAATATGCAGAAAAGAATATCAACTCTGGGCAAAGTAAATCCAGCAATAACCACTTACAAGGATAGTTCCATATTTGCCTTTTCATACCAAATGCTATTAACATATATGACTGTATCGTTCTGCTGTCCATGCTTTGAGTTTCAGTATCGTATGGTTGAAGAAACATAGAGAGAACTACATACAGTATGTGTTAACATGTCAACTGACGAAACATGGAGAGAACGTCATACTACATAGTCGTGTATCTTTTTTTTTTCTTTTGAAGTGCCGTGAGAACTGAAGAACCCACGAGACTCCCAGAATGCATGAGATCCCCAAATCAGAAATCAGGAACTCAATCCTAACCAGGGGAGGAGAGGAGAAGGTAGAAGGGGGAGGATATTACCTGCCAGAATCGGTGGAGAGGTCAACGGAGAAGGGTGATGTCGCCACCGAGCTCGCGTCGGAGAAGGCCGGAACTGGAAGAGGGTCTTGTGGACGGCGGCATGGAGAGAAAGCTTCGGCCTAGGCTCCGTAATGGCGTCTATGTTTGAGGCAAGTGCGGTGAGGGTGGGGGAGCGCCGTCTCCTCCTGTAGGTTGTGCTGCTCGCGGCCGGCGCTACCCCGAAATCCCGCGCCGGAGACGGAGATGGAGACGGGGAGAGAAGAGCTCGTCCAAACCGATTCGAGATGGGGAATAGTTCCACGGGGTGAAGCTGATGTTTTATTCCCCCGTGGAATGGACGGTATTGGGGAGGATTAGTCCGGGGTGGGATCCCATAGGGTTTAACCGAACACTTCTTTTGCGCGGGGCGGGATTAGACCCCGGCTGAGCCAATCCCGGCCAACCCACGGGGATTGGGACGAAATCCCGGTGGGGGTGGGGCTAACCGAACAAGCCCTATAAGTGCATGCCTCCATGAGACGTGAGTCCCACAAAGTTGACATACGCTGCTTCCAGTCATGCCCCTTTATTGTCGCAACTCGTTAGTTGAGATTGATTGTTTCGCTAATCTCCAGAGAAAAACCTTAACCTTGGAAGGAACCCGAGTCTGCCACAGTGTGCTCCACTCCCTCTCCACTTGGGCACCATTTGATCCGGACTCCCGCTGTTCTAGCCATGCTTCCCTCCTGTCCCTTGTGTTCACAAGCATGTGATATGCCGTTCGCACAGAGAAAACTTTTTTTTTAAACGAGGCAAAAGCTTTGCCTTTTGTATTGATATAGAAGGAGCAAACACGTAGGACAAGTACTAAGAAAAGAAAAAAAATGTTACAACTCGATCCACACCGGCCCCAAGGCCGCGCCCCACACTCGGGTCGACGACCACGTTGCTCAAGCAACCACGGACGCCACCAAGCCCCCTCAACGCAACAAGGCGGAGGTGAGAGTCCGGAGCCGCCACTCCGCGATCCACGCCGGCTCCAAAGCCAAGACCAAGAGCCTCGACGCCACCACAACGGTGGCGTAGCATCCGGAGCCGCCGCTCCGACATCCCCGCCAGCCCCAAGGCTGCGCCCCAAGCAAGCCGACGACCAAGACGCCCAAGCGACCCAAGTCGTCGCTCCGCCACCGCAAGGCCGCAAGGCGAAGGTGAAGAACCTGGAGCCGCCACTCCGGCATCCACGACGGCCCCGGGGCCGCGCACCCCAAGCCGAAGACGAAGGATCGCCGATGCCAGCCACCATCGTGCCACAGGTCCCACTGATCGGTGGAGCATCCAAAGCGAGGCCCCAAGAGGCAAAACGACTCCGGAGCGCCGCCCTCGCCCGATCCGTGGGATCAAGGGTTTCCCCCGGAGAACCCGACATGGAGGAACAAGAACACGACCACGACGACGCCTTCAAGAAGGACGCGGCGCTCGGGGGCGTCGCCGTCGTCGGCCCCGGCCGACAGCCCGGGCTAGGCTTTCGCCCGGCGATGTGCCGCACCCCCCAACCGCCCATCGGGGACCGATCAGACCACCATCAGCGTGTGCCGCCGCCACCGCTACACCTCAAGTCTCGGCATGGCAACGCATCGGTCGTGGCCCACCGCCGCCGCAAGCTCCAGGGCCGCCGCCCCGGCTTTCCATCTTCCCGACCAGCACCAACCCCGCCGGAAGAAGGCCTTGGATGTTGCCGATCCCACGGCCCGAGCTCCGCACCACGCGAAGGAACGGGACAGAGAGGGCGTCGCCTCCCGGCACCTGGCCGGCATGACCTCCAGAGCACCAACACCGGCCACCACCAAGTCGCCGTCCCAGTCCACAGCCACCCCAGCACCACGCCCACACCACCTCCGCTCCGCCACCACAAAATTTCCGTCCGGCACAGCAGGCAGCCCCCACCCTGCCGGCGACGGGCGGACGCGCGTCGGCCACCCCGCGGCGCAGCAGCGCCAGGCCGCCGTGCAGGAACCTCCACCGGCGGCGCCCCTGCGCCCGGGCTGACGGGCCCAGATCTGGCCCGCTCGGATCCCCACCGCGACCGCAGCTCCACCGGAGCGCCCCGCCGCACACCGAGGCCCCCTCCAGCGTCGCCAGACACCTCCTCCGCCGCCCGAGCCCGCCGGCTCGGCTTCCACATCATGGGCCGCCGCCCCCCGGGCCAGCCCTCCACCGCGCAAGACGAGCCTCCCCCGACCACCTTCGGCAGCAGGGGTGCCGCCACCGCCGCGGTCGAAGCCGACGACGGCAGCAGCGGAGGGAGAGCCGTGCGGCGGGGCTGGGTGGGTGAGGAAGAATCGCCCCTGGTGCCGCGGTGGGGGCGACGCGAGGGGGTCGGTCATTGTGGTCTCTTTACGGGATGCACAGAGAAAACTAACCTCTGATCGTGGTGCCACGCCGAGAAATCCTGCTGGCGCCTATGACTGATCGGAATCTCCAGTATTGCATCAACATCCATAGGCAGAAAAAACTTCCTGAGTTTTTCTACGTCCCACTTTGCCGAGGTTGCGTCAATTAAAAATGCAACCCGTCAAGGTGGTTCGGCTTCGGGGCATGCTGTCAGCCTCATCATTCCCACTTTTGGTATCCATTGATCATTCACCGGGTCTGTATCTTCACCAGTGCCGATTCTTTTGATCAAGTCCTTCTTAAGGACCTGCACACCTTCATGTATAGCTCTCCAGACTTGAGATGGTGCAGCGCTCACGTTGGCTTGCAATACGGTAGACTGAGGATAGTATCTTGCTTTCAATATTTTTGCGCTAAGCGTCTCCGGGCTCTCAAATAGTCTCCGGCCTTCCTTCGCCGGGAGAGCTAGGTTGAAAAGTTCGATATCCCTGAACCCTAGCCCGACCAATCGCTTTGGTTTACACATGTCCTTCCATGATACCCAGCAAGTTTTCATTTCTCCCTCCTTGCTACCCCAGCAAAACTTGGGAATCGTGGCATTAATGTGCAAGCATAGTCCTCGTGGTAGCTTGAAACACGACATAGAGAATTTCAGGATTTTTTTTTGATAAAGGGAAGTATATTAATATCGCGGAGATACAAATTACACCCAGCCTCTGCAACAACGCAATGGATGCACACAGCCGAAAGACAATAAAAAGAAGAAATAAAAAAAAGTCCCGCTACAGAGTTATAATCCTCGCGGTACCCGCACAACCACCACCTAAACAACAGCTGACGTCCATCTCTTCAAAACAACGTCTCCAAGAAGAACGGTGCCATGCACAACCAATTAAGGCCAGACCTTGGGTTTTCACCCTGAAGATAATCCTCGCTCTCAAAACAACGGCTCTAAGAAGACCAGTGCCAGGCACAACCAATTAAGGCCAGGCCTTGGGTTTTCATCCTGAAAGGTAGGACTTTGGACTCCACGCATACTGTCTCCCCCTCTGACATACAGATGCCACGAATCTTGTAACTCCAAGCCAGTTCCCCATCGATGCAAAGACTTCGAACACCGTTGCTAGTCCTCCAATCTCACCTTCAATGACTGAGCATTGCGACCAAATTCCACCGATCCAGCAATCTCCAGGCGTTTCCCATGGGAGTCGCCGGCGGAGCCTTTCGATCGACACCCCGGCTTGATCAAAGAGGACCTACATCATGATCTTCATTTTCGCGTGACAGGAAACCCTAGGACCACCGTCATTATTCTTCAGCCTCGCGGCCCGACACCGCGAAGCCACTCCCAGCAGGAAAGCATCAAAGAAGGGGTAGATCATTGCCCAACACTAGGTCACCGGCGTGACCAAAGGTCGTAGCCAGACTACCATGGCCGGCCAAGGCCGGATCCGATACCTCAGATCTTAGCCCAAGGCAAACACAACGTTGGATCCCTGAATGCAAGCGCCAGATCCTTCCGCTGCTAACACCCCGGGCAGATCAAGATCGGCATCAGATCCCAACGTCCCCAAGCGGTTCCATGATCTGATCTTGGTGCCGCTGGCGACGCACCACCCCCGCCGTACCACCTTCCGGCCAGGAGACTCAAGCGCCGGCCCAAGGCCGCGCCGCCCTATGCCCACCGACGGCTAACCACCGCCCCATGGAACGCCGCCGCGGATCATCTCTCCTTCCCACCGTCGGTGACGGGAGGGCGCCGCCACCACCGCCGGCGACAGGCGGCATCGGCGGCAGGGTCATGGGGTAGGGGGCGAGGGCTTGGAGGGAGGGAGGCGCCTCCGGAGCCGCCAGGAGGGAGCGACTGGGGAGGGAGATAGCTTTGTTCTGCCTAGAGAATGTCAGGATGGCCTGCGCAATAGACTTGCTCAACACCTCCTTCCCACTTGGTGAGAGAAATTTCTCAAGCCATCCTCGGACCTTGCTCCATACTCGAGCTTTCAAATACTTGAAAGCCCCGTTCCTAACATTCCCCACAATAGTAGGCATGCCTAGGTATCTCTCACTTAAAGTTTCAGACTGAACTTGCAGGATATTTTTAACCCCCTCTTTGGTTACTCCTGGGCATCTCTTACTGAAGAAGATAGAGAATTTCTCCCGGTTTATTTGCTGGCCTGAGGCCATACAGTATAGGTCCAGCGCATCTTGTACTTCCCCTGCAATCTCTGTATCTGCTTTGAAAAGCAACAAGTTGTCTTCCGCAAAAAGGAGATGGCTAACGGCAGGAGTCATCGGAGCCACCTTTAGACCATTGATCTCTAATGAAAAACTGTTTTTTAGGAGGTACGAGAGGCCCTCTGCTGCCAACAAGAACAGATATGGTGAAATTGGGTCACCATGTCGAACGCCCCGTGAGGGTAAAGAACTGATCCATGTAGTACGCCTCAGCAACCAATGTAGTATCAAGGCATGCTACCTTACGTGTCGACCACGATGGCCTTGTGAGCATATTGGATGAATGGAGCGAAGGAGCGAAAACAGAAAAATGGGCCAAGCCCAGGAAGCCAAATCCTTCGGCGAAACGACTACAGAGGAACGCTCGCCATCACGCGAACGGCTGAAGCCCGCGAAGCCCAGATCGGGCCTAAACCTAGCCCGCGCCGCCAATGGCCATCGTCACCCCTAGTCAGCACTTCAAACCTCTACGTTCACCGCGACAGCCCAGCCCAGCCGCGCATCCGGTTGAGAGGTCGAGCCCGAGTCACGCACAACCAACCAACGTAGCCATGAGACCTGTCGCGACTACCAAGCACGCCGCGAAGCCACCACCACGGCGCCACATGATCACATGGGTTTGCTAATCGACTAGGCCTGACTGCACTTATGCAGACTATTCTCAGAGCACTATAAAAATTAGCACCGAGGCTAGGTGAACTGAAAAATAGAGAGCAGAGAGACGTAGCAGGTAGAAAGCAATCCATTTTATTTACCTCAAATCAAAACCTGGAAAGAGCAGTGCATAGAAAATATCGACCACTGCATGGTCCCGCTTTAAACTTTCATCGTCCAATGTTCTCGAGGGTTGAGGCCACTGGTGCGCCTTTTATCAGATCAAAGTGGACAACGGCAAGGAAGCCAGAGGACATCACTAGTGGAAACAACCCCTCTCGTCCAGGGGTCCAGGGGGCAGCTGTCCCGGTTGCAACCAAATCCGGGACAAATGCTATGCGTTGGTCTCGGTTTGTGTGCCCGGGGCAACAGGAATCGCTTGGGGGCATTGGTCCCGGTTCGTGGGGGACATATCGATCCCGGCTCGTGCCATGGACCGGGACCAATGCCTAGCCACAGGTCACGTGGCACACGCATGAGCATTTGTCCCGGTTCGAGCCACGAACCGGGACCAATGCCCCCCTTCCCCTATATATACTGCCCCAGCCTCCCCCCTTTCATCTTTTTTTTGCTTGGAGGTGTGAGAGAGGGTGGTGTTAGTGTGTTTTATTTTACTATGCACACGAGGTGTTCGACGAAATTCCTGAGCCACACATAAGCTCACTGAAAATGGTATCTTCGACCGAGGTTAACAAACTTATCTTTTTCATATGTAACTGATACATAAAAAGTAGTATTTGTCGATGTACTGTGGTCATCTCTGTATTAATATGTAATTGTAATGTATTTTGATAAACTTAATTATACGATGCAGATGGATGCACGGCAGCGATGGATGTACGGTGACCGACGCACTTCCGAGTATATGACAGGCATGAATGCATTTCTTGCTGTAGCTCAGGCGAACAAAGATAATGGCTTCATGTGTTGCCCATGTGTTGATTGTCGGAACGTCAGAGAGAACTCTTCCGAAAGAATCCTTCACGGCCATCTACTTCGGAGAGGTTTCATGCCCAGCTATAATTGCTAGACCAAGCATGGAGAAAGAGGGGTTGTGATGGAAGATGATGAAGAAGAAGAAGATCCTTTGTTCCCTGAATACGACGATACTGCAATGGAAGAGAATGCAGAAAAAGGAGGTGATCAAGAACAGGCATCAGAAGAGCCCGATGATGATCTTGGCCGAGTTATTGCTGATGCAAGGGAAGACTGTGAAAATAAATTGGAGAGGTTGAAGCTGGACAACATGTTACAGGATCACAAAAAATTGTTGTACCCAAATTGCGAAGATGGTAGCACAAAGCTCGGTACCACACTGGAGTTGCTGAAATGGAAGGCACAGAACGGTGTGACTGACAAGGCATTTGAGAGTTTACTTCAACTAATGAAGCCAAAACTTCCAAAGGATAACGAATTTCCCGAGAGTACGTACGAAGCAAAGAAAGCTCTCTGCCCTCTAGGATTAGATGTGCAGAAGATACATGCATGCATTAATGACTGCATCCTCTTCCGCGATGAGAAGTACGAGAATTTGGATGAATTTCGATATGCACTGCACTGCGGTATAAGATCAGAGCAGATGACCCTGGTGATGTTGACGGCGAGCCCCCCGTAAGAGGGTTCCTTCTAAGGTGATGTGGTATGCTCCTATAATACCACATCTGAAACGTCTGTTTAGAAACAAAGAGCATGCTAGGTTGTTGCGATGGCACAAAGAAGACCGTAAGAAAGACGGAAAGTTGAGGCACCCCGCCGATGGATCGCAGTGGAGAAAGATCAAGAGAGACTTTCCAGACTTTGCAGGAGAGGCGAGAAACTTATGGTTTGGTCTAAGTACAGATGGCTTTAATCCTTTTGGGGAGCAGAGCTCCAGTCATAACACTTGGCCTGTAACTCTATGTATGTACAACCTTCCTCCTTGGTTGTGCATGAAGCGCAAGTTCATTATGATGCTAGTTCTGATCCAAGGCCCGAGGCAACCTGGCAACGACATTGATGTGTATCTAAGGCCATTAGTGGAAGAACTCTTACAATTGTGGGGCAAACCAGGTGTACGTGTGTGGGATGAGAACGAACAAAAGCCATTTTACCTACGGGCGTTGCTTTTCGGAACCATCAATGATTGGCCTGCTCTTAGTAACATTTCCGGATATACAAACAAGGGATACAATGCATGCACACACTGTTTAGATAAGACTGACAGTGTTTTTTGAATAAATGTAAAAAAGTTGTATACCTGGGGCATCGTAGATTTCTTCCGATCAAGCATCCCGTAAGAAAGAAAGGAGGGAAGCATTTCAGAGGTGAGGCAGATAACCGGAAGAAGCCTGAGCTCCGTAGTGGTAATGATATATTCGATATGGTCAAGGACCTAGAAGTAATCTTTCGTAAGGCTGCTGGCAGCCAACCAGTTCCGTACGGCCCTGATAAGCGCGCACCCATGTGGAAGAAGAAATCTATATTTTGGGAGCTACCCTATTGGAAAGTTTTAGAAGTCCGGTCTTCGATCGACGTGATGCACGTGACAAAGAATCTCTGTGTCAATCTGCTATGCTTCCTGGGCGTGTATGGGAAGTCAAAAGATACGCCAGAAGCACGGGAGGACCAACAACGTATGAAAGACCCAAGCAACAAGCACACAGATACAGGGCGCCATTCCTTAAGCAGCTACGCTCTTACTAAAGCAGAGAAGCAAATATTCTTTGAAGTCCTTTACAGTATCAAGGTTCCGTCTAGCTTCTCGTCGAATATAAAGGGGATAATAAACATGGGAGAGAAGAAATTCCAAAACCTGAAGTCTCATGACTGCCACGTGATTATGACGCAGTTGCTTCCGATTGCATTGAGGGGGCTTCTACCGGAAAATGTTCGAGTACCCATTGTGAAGCTATGTGCATTCATGAACGCAATATCTCAGAAGGTAATCGATCCAGAAATTCCGACAAGATTACAGAGGGATGTGGTCCAGTGTCTTGTTAGTTTTGAGTTGGTGTTCCCACCATCCTTCTTCAACATTATGACTCATCTCCTGGTTCACCTATGTGAAGAGATTCATATTCTCGGTCCGGTATTTCTACACAATATGTTCCCCTTTGAGAGGTTCATGGGAGTCTTGAAGAAATATGTTCATAACCGTGCTAAGCCAGAAGAAAGCATCTCGAAGGGCTATGGAACAGAGGAGGTCATTGGGTTCTGTGTTGACTTTATTCCTGAACTTAAGACGATTGGTGTTCCTGAATCGCGGCATGAGGGGAGACTGAGGGGAAAAGGAACGCTGAGAAAGAAAACAATGATACTCAGGGACGGGCATTCGTTCACCAAAGCACACTACACAGTTCTACAAAATTCTATGTTCATGGCTACGTATCTCGAGGAACACAAGAATATTGTACGCTCCGCAAACCCGGGGAAGGATGACTCATGGATTAAACGCAAACACATGGAGACTTTCGGAAGTTGGTTGCAAACACATCTTATAAATGACACCACTGTTGAAGATCAGCTGTACATGTTGGCAGGGTCACCATCTTCTACTATTGGGAGTTTTCAAGGGTACGAGATAAATGGGAATACATTTTACACGAGCTCCCAAGATAAGAAGATCACCAACCAAAACAGTGGTGTCCGCTTTGATACAACAAACAAGAATGGAAAAAATGACACATACTATGGTTACATAGAGGAGATATGAGAACTTGACTATGGACCTTATTTTAAGGTCCCTTTGTTCAAGTGCAAATGGGTCAACCTGAATGGAGAAGGGGTAAAGGTAGACCCGCTTTATGGAATGAGAACAGTGGATCTCAACAATATTGGTTACAATGACGAACCATTCGTCCTAGCCAATGATGTGGCTCGGGTCTTCTATGTGAAGGACATGTCCTCGAGACCGAAAAAAAGAAAAAATAAGCAAACAAATTCATCATACGATGAGCCGAAGCGTCACATAGTTCTCTCAGGGAAAAGAAACCTCGTGGGAATCGAGGACACGACAGACATGTCAGAAGATTATAATAACTTTGTTGAAATTCCACCCTTCATAGTGAAATCTGACCCCACCATCCCATTAAATAATGAAGATACTCCATGGTTACGGCCGAAGTGATCATAAGCAAGGGAGAATTCAGAAGAATAGATAGGGATGTTGGTGATGTTACAGTGAAAGCTGACCCCACCACCCACTTTGATGTTTCTCTCTCCTCCGTCCGTTGGTGATGTGTAATAATAAGCGTGGAATACATGATCATATAGTTCTGTTTGACCAGTAATTTGTATTGACCGGTAAAAAGCTGACAACTATGACCAGCCTGATTTCATTATTATCCCAACCAGCGGCACATCCACCAACTTTGTTGTTTCTCTCTCCTCCGTCTGTTGGTGATGTGTAATAATAAGCGTGGAATACATGATCATATAGTTCTGTTTGATCAGTATTTTGTATTGACCGGTAAAAAGCTGACAACTATGACCCATATCCGAGTATGAGATAACTGTAGGCAGATATTGCAGGAACAGTTCGAAGTGATAGTACGGATACCATCCTGACAGACATTGCAGGATTATAACTACTTTGGAGATATAGTATGTGTTGACACACGGTATAGAACAAGTGATTATGGCAGGCCTCTATTGTTATTCATTGGAGTTAACCACCATAAGCTGCCAATCATATTTGGTAAATCATTTATTTATCATGAATCAGTCGAATCCTTCAAGTGGTTGTTTGAAACATTCAAATCTGCCATGAGTGGAAAACAGCCCAAAACAGTTTTGACTGACTGCTTTACATCGATAGGGGATGCAGTTGCTTCTGCTTGGCCAGGGACTGTCCACCGCTCGGATATATATCAAAATGCAACGAAAGTATTAAGGGATATATTCCACTGTTCGGAAACTTTCGCTCATGATTTTAGTAGGTCTTGGCGAAGTACAATCTGAAGGATAACGAGTGGCTAAGTAGATTGTATGAGGATAGAGAAAGATGGGCTTTGCCTTATGGGTGTCATATATTCTGCGCAGATATTGCAGGCACACTTCGAAGTGATAGCAGGGATACCATCCTGGCAGATATCCTCAAAACAGAAATAGATCTTCGGTACTTCTTTAACAGATATGATAAATTTTTGGAGGAGAAACGTCTAGCTGAACAACAAGCCGACTACCTTGGAGATCAAATGACGCAGAGGGTTGCACCTCTGCGGTTACTTTGGCAAGCTGCTAATGCATACACTACTGCACTGTTTGAGATTTTCATATTAGAATTTGAACTGATCTTGGATTGCGTGGTTTATAACTGTGGCGAAATTGGACCCATATCCGAGTATGAGATAACTGTCAAAAACAGGCGTCGGGGTCATTTTGTTAGATTCGACTCATCAGAATACATTTGTAGCTGCAAGAAGTTTGAAAATGTAGGTCTTCCGTGTTGCCAGGTACTGAAGGTTCTTGAGATCAGAAATATCAAAGAAATTCCACCACACTATGTTTTAAAAAGATGGCGAAAGGATGCTCAGAGTGAACCTTCGAAGGAGAACTATGGTTTTTCTATTGTAGACGAAGATCCCAAATTCTCCGTGTTAAAAAGGTACAACTCGATTTGTCGAACTTTATATAAAGTTGCAGCAAAGTCTGGAGAAAATGTTGAAGCTCATGCATTCATGGAGAGCCAATATGATCAGCACCTAGAGCAAATATAATTTGGCTTAGTGGGTTCATCTATCCATGCATCCGTCGCGGCGATCGCAGTGATTATGAGGAGAAACGCCTTCGATCGGGTCATCATCATTTGGAGACGCGGAATGACTTGTATGCTCTGGACTCACTCGAAAGATCACGAGAGAAAACAAAAATTGTAAGATATTTATATTCAAATTATATGCAAATGGTAAAATAATTAATAGTTTCAATAGTTAGAATAATTATTTAGTTAAACAAAAAATGGATTTGAATTAGTTATGCAAATTCTAGCATTTTTCCTGTTGAAATTTTTGTCAAATTCGAAAGTATATAGAAGTTATTAATGTGCAAACTTAAACAATTTTCAAATTTGGGCGCTAAAAAATTTGGGCGCGCAGGGTGCCACCAAATTTCGAAATAAGTTTTTGTCCCGGCCTGTGGTACCAACCGGGACGAAAGGGGGTGCCTCTAGTCCCGGTTGGTGGCACGGGCCGGGACTAGAGGCCTAGTTGTATAAATATCTCGGCCCTCTCTCCAGGCCGAGCGACCACCCAGGACAGCGGACATGCCTTGGCGCAGCCCTGCCGGCGGCGGGAACGGGTAGGAAGATCCCACCGGCGCTGGTTCCGCCGGCAGGGTTGAACTAGGGACGCGTTTTTTAGACACTAAACATATATTAAAAAGTCCCGGGGGCCGTGCTTACATAGGGGGACGGCGCGGCCACAGGCGGTCGACCGTGCTTACATATAGGGGACGGCGGCGCGGCCACAGGCGGCCGGCCGTTTCTTGGGGGGGTGGGGTGGGTAGCCTAGTCTATTTTGGGGGGGGGGGGGACGCACCGGCGCCGGCCTACTCCTCCTCGACCTCGTCGGAGGAGATACAGTGGTAGGAGGGTGCCTGCCACAGGTGGGCAGGCAGCTGGGGCGAGCCCGCCGGTGGCTACGGAGGCATCGGGGGCGCGTGCGGCGGCGGGGGCAGCTCCTCCGGCGCCCATTCGCCGCCGGACCATGCCCAGGTCATCCCGTACTCCAGGCCGGGGGCAGCGGCTGTGGCGGCGGCTGGTCCTCGGACGCCTCCAGCTCGGCGTTCATTGTCTGCCACCAAGGGGCAGACGCTGAAGGGGGCGGCATGGCTTCGCCGTCGGCGGCAGCGGCGGCCAAGACCTGCTCCCACCGCTTGACCTCGTCCTCGACGAGGGAGCGGCGGGAGTCCTCGTAGGCTTCCTCCAAGCCGGTCTGGAGCTCGGGGTCCTCGTCCTCGACGTTGTCCTCCAAGATGTCCTCCAGGAACCAAAGCTTCGGCTCCCTGCCCGGCGGTGGCGCGGGGTAGTCGGCGGTGCTCACCTCGTGGGATGTGGGGATGTAGGAGCAACGGCGCTGTTCGTGCTCCTGCTGGAACCAGGTGGCCCAGTAGGGGGAGCTGCGCGCGTACCTGAGGAGGTGGGCCGGCAGGAGGCGGCGCCGACGGTCAATCTCCTCGCGCACGGCCTCGTTGGTCGGGGCCGGCGCCACGGGGATGCGCTGCGGGTTCAGGTGCCAGCCGTCCGGAAGGTGGACGTCCGGCCAGAACACCGGCGTGGCGTGGCTCCAGTGCCACTCGCCCTCCTCCTTCCGCACGTAGCGGCGGAAGCGCTTGCCCTTGGGAGCGGCGCGGGGGCGGCGGGCGTGCTGCCGGAGGTGGAGCGGGGACGCGCGGCTGCCCGCCAATGCGGACACCTCCCGGCCGAAGCCGAAGGCCTCCGCCGGCGCGCGGGGGACGCCGGCGCCTCTCTGGCCGGTGCCGCTCGAGGACCCGGCCGCGTGCTCGTTCTTGGCGCGCTTGAACCAGCGCGACATGGCGGCTAGGGTTGCGTGGGCTGGGACGCGACCGGGGTGAATGGGATGTACGGGCGGCGGGGGCCTTTAAAAAGGACCCGGGGGGCTGGCATGCCAACCGGCGGCCGGAACGTGGCGGCGGTTGCAGGCGGCCATGAATGCACGGGGGAGCCGAGGCGTGCCGTTCGTGGCCACGCGCGCGTGGGGAAGTGGAGGCGCGGGAAGACGAGGCGGCCAGTGGGCCCTTTGACCGCGCGTCCGTGTGGTCTTAATTTAAGGGACCGGGCAAGCCAGCCAGTGGCCCCTTTGACCCCGCGTGGCCGGTGGCCCCTTTGACCGAATGTAGCCACTAGGCTTATAATAAAAGACGCGGGCCAGTCGGCCCTTTGACCAAAATGTGGCCAGTGGGCTTAATTAAAGACGTGGGCTAGTGGACGCGGTTGGGGAAGGGGATCCCGGTTGGGGATTGCGAGACAGGAGCCAAAAAAATGAAAAGAAAAAAAACGAAAAAAAAACCTGCCACGACAGGCAAAGTGGGCGGAATATTTGTTTTTTCAGAAAAGGTATCCATCCCGGTTCCTAAAAAGTACCGGGACGAACTCCCTGGCCAGGTTCGCCACGTGGGCCATCCCTACCATCCCGGGTCTTGGCACAACCGGGACCAATGGGGGAGGGCCATTTGTCCCGGCCGGCCCATCCCGGTTGCACAACCGGGACAAATGGGTCTTACCAACCGGGACTAATGCTCCTGTTTCCACTAGTGCATGTTTCCCCTTGATTCCATGTAACCGATCTATGTAGAAGTTGTGGTAATTCGATTGGAGCTAAACTTAATCAATAGCCGGACTGAAAAGATAGGTTTACCTTTGTACATGTTGATTCCTCAACTATTTCAAACGAGAGTAACGCTAGAGGATCTCTACTGTGGCAGTGGTAAATTAGCCGTTGTTGCTGGTTTCTTATTTTGGAAATCATTTTTTCCACCGTTTTGGTCCGTGGATTTTTACTGATTATATTTTTTTTGCGATTCCTTCCAGGTAATGTGCTTCAGTTCATCGAACTACCTGCTGAAAACATGTATTGTGTTCATTTGAAAATGTATTGAACATGATACTACCTATCAAGATATCTCTGAATTTATTTTGGCATGTCCACATATGGTATGCTTTGATTAATTGGTGATAAGAGTGATAAATGAGAGGGGCCACAAATTGTTGGCTTTAAGTGCGGAGGTACTTCAAATGCAAAGTATTTGTTCTCTTGTAGCTTATTTTTCATCTTTGGTTGGTGTTTCGAAGCTGTAGCTACAGAAAACATGTTGAACTTTGTTGTGCTTGCTATATTATTCTAGATTTTTGTCCTTCAGGCCCCATATAATTTTTAGCCAGTGAGACTTATAAGCTGAAGCCATGAGACTATAAGCTAAATCTTCCAATTTGTAATATATAGACTGCAAGTTTAAGCATTTATGATACTTGGGAAGATTATTGGACAATTATGTATCTTATTCATCATTCCCTTTATAAAACTTATCTTATTCGGCACCTGGTCTGTAACATATAGTACTACTTCAATTGTTTCAAACTTTAGATTGCAAATATGTCAACCGTTATATTTGGAAGTTACAAACAATGGAATACTGTTTTTCGGCAAGGTGTACAATATAGCTTCATAACTCAGTTGCCAATTGTGCCTTCCCGATTTTCTTTTAGAAATGCACGATTATTGGGCCCACGATTATTCTATGAAATTGTGGTTTTTTTCTAGTACCTGCTAAGGCTCTCATAGTGACAGCGTGGGGTGAACTAGACATGGGAATGCGACTTTCAGGAGTGCTGTTACAGCCCGACGCAATGAATTGGTGTTTGTTATTCAACCGGAGAGTGGTTCGGAGTAGCATAATGAAGAGAGATATTTATGCATTCAATTATTTTATGATTGTTGAGAGTGTATACTAGTGAAAGTAGGATCCTAGGCCTTATTTCTAAGCATTGATACACCGTTTACAATCAGTTCTGCTACATGTTTGCTTGCTGCCATTTTTATTTCAGGTTGCTATTATCGCTTATACACATCCATATTACTTGTATTTTACTCTCTCTTCGCCGAACTAGTGCACTTATACAACTGACAATTGTATTAGGTGTGTTGGGAACACAAGAGACTTCTTGTATCGTAATAGCCGGGTTGCTTGAGAGGGATACCTTTGACCTCTTCCTCCATAAGTTGGATAAACCTTGGGTAATCCACTTAAGGGAAACTTACTGCTGTTCTACAAACCTCTGCACTTGGAGGCCCAACACTGTCTACAAGAATAGAAGCGTGCATAGACATCAAACTTTTTTCTGGCGCCGTTGCCACGGAGGTAAGGCAAAAGGTACTCACATCCTCGGATGTGAGCGCTCGAAGTTATTTCTTTTAGATTCTGCAATTATATCTTTTTGTTTCTTGTTCTCACTAGTTAGGCTTATTTTTACTTGTTCCTTGTTTTTATTTTTACTACTTATTCTTAATGGAAAACTACAAAACTATGTGAGATCTTTATAATATTTATCTTGAGTTAGGACATGAAGTGTTGGAAGAGAAAATTAAAAACCTACAGAGATTTATTTGCATGCTAGTAGCAATGTTATTAGTATGAATTCTTTGAACACTAGTATTGCTAATGCTATGGAAAAGTCTAAGCTTGGGGAAGATAGTTTTGATGAAAATGATATTTTTAGCCCCCCCTAGTTTTGAGGAGGAAATTTTCTTTGATGATACTTTGCCTCCAATATATGATGATTACAATGATAAATATGATATTTTCATTCCACCTACTATTGAGGAGCAAATTAATTGTGATTGCAATATGTCTCCTATATTTGATGATTATGGTGATGAGAATGATAACGATAGCTATTTCATTGAATTTGCTCGCACTGCTATTAATAAGAATCACTATGCTTATTTGGAGAGTAATAATTCTTTTATGCAAGTGGCTCATGATAAGAATGTTTCTTGTGATAGTTATTATGTTAATTTTATTCATGATGCTACTGAAAGTTATTATGAGATAGG
Source organism: Alopecurus myosuroides (assembly GCA_028641055.1). NCBI lineage: Eukaryota > Viridiplantae > Streptophyta > Magnoliopsida > Poales > Poaceae > Alopecurus > Alopecurus myosuroides. The sequence continues at coordinate 85,377,301 of CM054059.1, read as the reverse complement.
GAAACTAAAGGGTTCGTTGCATAGAAAACAAAAACATTCCTACGCGAGAGACACCCGAAAGGCCAAGATCTAATCTAGGAGACGAAGTGCAACGGGTAAAGAGAGGGTTAAAGAGAACACATACCCTCGAAGACACAAAGCGTTACGAGATCAAATCTCGTTGTTGGCATAGTCATACTCATACCGATCCCGAGAGCGAGAAGATGTGCACCACAATCCGGCGGTGCCTCCGTGATCGGTCACACGTACGGTTGATGACGACCTCCGTTCCCTTGATCCAGCGGGGCGTGGAAGTAGAGGATCCCTCGGAACTCCAGTAGCACGATGGCGTGGTGTGGTGGAGAAAACATTGCTCAGAGCTTTGTCAAGCGCACGAACAAGTGGTGGAGCAGCGGGAGGAGTGAGGAAGAGATGACACAAGTGTGTGTGTGTGGGAGAGGGAGCTCCCACCCCTCCTTTTATAGGAGGGGATGGCAGCCACGAAATTTTGGGTGTCTCCACCTCTCCCTCATCATATGAGTGGAGTCTCCACTAAACCCACTCATTCTTCCACTCAAAATCACAATGGTTTTCTTTAATAAATAAATAAAACAATTTTATTTCTTTATTTTAATATTTGTTAATTCCATTAACAAATATTAACATATAACCCCTTAAGTTAGTTGTTAAATCTATTAACAGCCATTTGATAAGAATCCCCTTGAACTATTTCAAAATTACCCGAAACAATTTTGGTGTTGTCCAAACTTTTCTCCGATATTCCGTATCCTCTCATATGCGTCATTGAACCTCAAGTGTGTCACCCTACGGTTCGTGAATAAGATAGACATGATCGAGACTCCTCTCCGATCAATAATCAACAGCGGTATCTGGAAATCCGTGATGACTTCTATATATTCAACGAGGACTCTCGTGATCGTGTGAACCATCAACGTCGTGAACTATTCCCTTTGTCTCGCGATATTTTACTTGTCCGAGATTTGATCATTGGTATCAACCATACCTTGTTCAATCTCGTTACCGACAAGTACTCTTTTCTCGTTCCCGTGATATAACATCCTTGTGATCATATCACGTGCTTGCAAGCGGTTTCGATGTGATATCACCGAGAGGGCCCAGAGTATATCTCTTCGTCATTTTGGATGGACAAATCCCACTCTTGATCCTTGAGCCTCAACTAATACTTTCCGAATACCTAACGGCACCTTTATAGTCACCCTGTTACGGTGTGATGTTTGATGATATCAAAGCACCCTTCTGGTATCAGTGATTGACCTGATCTCATGGTCTAAGGAATAAGTTACTTCGTACGCAAGATATAACAATATAAACTAAATGACTTGATCGTATTGTTATCTTGATATTGGGTATGTGTTCATAAAATCATTCTTCTAATGACATGACCTCGTTATTAACAACATCCAATGTTCATGATCAGGAAAACTTGACCATCTATTAATCAACGAGCTAGTTAAAAGAGAGGCTTCACTAGGAACGATTGTTTGTTTATTAAACACACATGTATCAACGTTTCCGGTTAATACAATTCTAGCATGAGAAATAAACATTTATCATAAACAAGGAATAAGATAATAACCACTTTGTTATTGCCTCTCGGGCATATTCCGTTCAGAAACATAGTCTTATGCATCTCAAAAATATCAAGGTTCCCCTCTTTATGTTGAATTTTTTGAAATTGCACTTGTTTTATTTTCCTATGCTAGCCACCTTGTGTTTTATTGACTTGTTTTTCTACAAGATTATTTTTCATAGGAAGTGGGTTAGAATTAAATTTGTTTTACAATTTCTTTTTGATGCTCTCTTTTGCTTCAATTCCTAATTCTTATGTGAGCATCTTCTCAAATTATCATGCCTAGATAAAAGCCGTTAAAGAAAAGCACTTCTTGGGAGATAACACATGGTTTTATTTTTTGCTTTGTTTTTATCTGTTTTCTTTGATTCAAGGGGTTATATACTTCTGTAGAAGCTCATTTTTATCTTTCTTTTCATGTTTTAGTAGTGCCAAGTAAAGTTTCTGACGAGAGTTGGAGTTGGGTTTTCGGATTTCTGCGTAGGAAACAGATTTCTTCTGTGCACTGTAAAAAATCGTGAAAAATCCAGAAAGATCTGAATGACCTGAATTTTTTTGTCATGTCCTCGGCTAATTTCGAAACTTTTTCGTTCTTTAAGTTTTTCAATTTGAGCAACGTAAGTGCCTCGAAAAAATTCGTTTTTACAGGCTGTTTTGGTTTTGACAGATTCTGCCATTTTTCTTGCATTGGCTCTTTTGCGATGTCAAGTGGATTTCTTTGCTTCACGAAACATCAGTGGCTATACATAATGTTTAAAAGTATCAATAGCACTTGTTCCATACATAACCCATGAATTTTCTATTGTCTCACTAACCCTCTAATGTGAATCACTGTTTGAGTATGGTGTGAAGGAAGTTTTAAAGTGTCAAGAGAATAGGTGATATATGTGATCAAGAAGAGTGCAAGGTCAAAGCTTGGGGATTCCCCCGTGGTTCATCCAAGAATATTTTTAGAAGACTCAAGCATCTTAGCTTGGGGATTCCCAAGGCATCCCCTTCTTCATCAACTATATATCAGGTCACTTCTCGTGAAACTATATTTTTATTCGGTCACATCATATGAAGTTTACTTGGAGCGTCTGTTTGTTTATCTTTAGTTTTTTTTTTCCTTTGTTTTCTTTGTTTTTCTTGCTGAAATAATATCATTGTACCTAGCATCCTTATTTGGGAGAGATACACGCTCCGGTTAATCATTTGAATACTTGTTATGCTAGTATTCTTAGTTTTTGTTCTAGCTACTGCAAAAAATCCTGTTCAGCTCTTGTTTTTATTGCTTCTCTTATTCAGAGCTATTAGTTTTAGTATATTATGTGAGTACTCTCATGTTTTCTTGTTGTAGCATGTAGATAATTTTTGTTAAAGCATATCTTGTATGGTGCTTGTTGGGAAAAGAAACTGCTGATTGAAGTAGAATTTTTAACGGTGCAAGTAGAAGCTTGTATAGACTGTGGCTAGAACTTTTTCATATCATGCTAGATGTTATTTTAGTTTTAAAACCTTTTGGTTATTGAGTATCATGATTATCCTCAAATAGCTGAGAGTGTTTAATGTGCCATTGAAAGAATAATGAATTGTTCTTGTCATATTGAAGCATAAATTTGCGATATTCTCCTTTGAATGTTTTATTTGGTTGACTTGGCGAATGCTCACACCATGTTTATGACTATGAACTAGTCACTAATATCCTCGATGGTCATTTAGTTTTAGAATTTGTGGTACCACTTATCCTTTGATTAATTATGTTTACGTCGATATGCATGATTATGGCTCTGATGCTCTCTTGATTTGTCGCTCCCAGTCTTTTGCTAGCCTCCACCTGTACGGAGTATGAAATTCTACTTGTGCAATACAGCTCCCTAAAACCAAAGTTTTCCCATTGTGTCCATCATACCTACCTATATGTGGTAATTAACAGCCACTCCAAGTAAATTGTGCATTTGTTACCTTTAAAACCTTCAAAATTATTCATGTTGTGTGTTCCTGTTTTTGCTCATGAGGACGTAAATAGAGAATCTTTATATCACTTGTTGATTCAATTTCACACCCTAGACTAGTGGCTTCATCCGCTTATCCAATTGATAGAAAAGCTGGCAGCGGGGTGCCCAACCCCAAATTAATACACACAAATTCTCTTCACTATTTTTGCCCCTGAATAATCAGTCAAAGCATAATTGTGTAAACAAAATAGAAAGAGGGATGACCTTCTACACCAGTTGCGTCCTTGATTTGGGAGCCACTCTTGTGAAATCTAGATGGCTCATGAAGTATTGTATTTTCTGTTTACCATTCGTTGACATTAGCATACATCTCCCAAAATTGACACTCCTCCACGGTATGTGATTGTTTGCAGGCACCCGAGGATTCGGTTAGCCCCGGTTTGTGTAAGATGGATGGGAGGAGTGTCAAACATTTTATAACTCTATTTAATAAAATAAAAGCACTAGCACATGAGTGATCCATGCTTCCCTCTACGAAGGGCCTTTCTTTTACTTTTATGTTGAGTCTTCATCTTCTAACTTTATGCACAGTTGAGAGAGCATACTTGTCATTCTGAGTTTTATGTGCATTTGTCCCAGAAACATTATTAATTGATTCATGATGTGTTATTGCTTGTTCTCTAATTATGTGTTCTAGTCTTCCTCATGAACTTTGAAGGTGTCCTGACATTTATGTTTTGCCCCACTTTGCCATGCTTTCTCTATACTTGCAACAAACGTATATCTTTCTTTATATTGTTAATCATGTTATTTTATTTGAGTTGCTTCTCATGATGCAAAGTGATTGCTATGCTTTATTATTAAAGTTCTATTTATAATGTTTGTGTTTAAGTTCTATGATCTTAGTTTACATATGCTTTTACATTATGATGATCAACTTTATGTTGGTAGCATGTCACCTCTGAAATTCTGTGTTTTTATAGTTTACCTACTCGAGGACGAGTAGGAACTAAGCTTGGGGATGTTGATACGTCATAAACGTATCCTTAATTTCTGATTTTCCATGTTGTTTTCTTATTGTTTCCCACATGTTTTCCTTTAATTTTATGTCATTTTTATCGATTTCCTCGGACTAACCTATTGACAAGATGCCATAGAGCCAGTTTTTTTTCCTGCTGTTTTTAGTTCAGAAAAGTTGTTCTGAAAATATTCTCGAAATTGGAAAATTCGAAACCCAGAAGTCTTAGAAGTCCTGGGGGGTCCACGGAGTCCCAAAGAGATCCGTAGGGGTGCCCGGGAGCCACCACACCATAGGGTGGTGCGGTTCCCCCTTTGGCCGTGCCGGGATGTGGTGTGGGCCCCCTGGCCACCTCCCGTCATCGCCCTTTTGTCCATATATAATCCTCGATCCATAAACCCTAGAATAATCAACCTTTTCCACCACAAACATCCGTAGCTCCGCCGCCACCGACAATTTTTGGGGGACAGAAATCTCTGTTGCGGCACCCTGCCGGGACGGGGAAGTGCCCCCGGATCCATCTCCATCGACTCCACCGCCATCTTCGTCGATGTTGCTGTCTCCTTTGATGAGGAGGGAGTAGTTCTTCCTCGGGGGCTGAGGGCTCTACCGGTAGCTATGTGTTTCGTCTCTCTCTCCCATGGTGTGATCTTTACGTGATCGTGAGCTTTGTAATCTAGTTGAATTAGTAGATGTTACTCTTCATCTGTTATGCTACTCGAGTGGTTTTGTTATGAGATCTGCGTAAACACTTTGATCACGTTGTAAAGGTGACATGGTGTGCAACGTGTGGTTCAGCATGATATTTATATCTTGTGTTGGATGACCCAATGAAATTGTGGTGTTTATCTAGTACCTTATAGGGCGCTCATAGTGACAGCGTGGGGGTTAACTAGACATGGGAATGCGACTTTGAGGAGTGCTGTTACAGCCCTACGCAATGAATTGGTGTTTGTTATTCAACTGGAGAGTGGTTCGGAGTAGCACAGTGTTTCGCTATAAAATGGTGTTTTTAGCGGAAACTATTCCCCGGGTTCTAGGGGTTTTCCCTATATGTGTACATGAGAGTACAAATTTGCGGACGTGCCATCTTGTTAATAAAACAAGCAAATAAAATAACAAAACACAATAATAAACACAATATATGGGAACACTGCATTTTTATTCATAGCATTGGATTGTACAAATACAAAGTGCATATTCCGATGAACTATATCTATTCCGCCTTCTGCGTCGCGCTCATGGAGTATCTAACTCAGGAGATTGCGTAGTTCATTGATTTTCGGAGCTTTTTGCAAGCATCCGGTTAATTACATCCGTAAGGTGGAGTCTACGGAATACCTCCGATTAAGCTGCGCTGATGGTCGTCGTGATAATTGGATTGCTCATCCATATGCATTGTGATATTTATCAATGTATTGTGTGGGTGGCTTTGTTTCGCCGATACCCGGTCACGTGCAATATCGCCATGTTGGTGTGACCAACAGGATATGTCGATGAAATGGATGACTTTCGCCTCGTCGGTGCCCAGTCATGTAACGCCCTGATTTCATCAGACGTGGACATGTGTGTGTTGCTATCGCCTCGTCGGTGCCCAGCAACGGTGTGTTCGTTCCCGTAGGTTTGGAACATGTAGATAAAGTAGTGACCTGGCCTCGTCGCATTTGGCCATGATTTCGTCTAGCCTCGTCGGCACTAGACGTAAGAAAAAATATGATTTGAAGATAACCTCCATCTTAATCGATGTTTGGCCAAGATATTGGTGTAGAAAATATCATGGATGCATGGTGGATGATGCTTATCAAGTATTTTAATCTCGCGTCCTTGTAGGAGCAAGATCAATGTTGTTTCTATGATCTTCGCCTCCTTTTGAGGGGCGGTGTAGATGAAAATATGACCAATCATGCCTCATGGTGAGGCGCAATATCATCATGGTGATTTGATTTCTTCGCACTTGGTCTTAGCCGCGTACGTTCATCGTAATTTACACAAAACTACAGTCGACTACTCTCGATGGAGTAGACGTATTGTGGCCGGGTAATTTTTGTAGCTAATTCCGTCTCATCGGGAAGCTTTGATTTAAGGCTCACATCGACGATAAAATTTATGATCGCTGAATATTGCCTTTCACCATCGAATCGATCGGTGATGATGACACCATAGAATAATTTATCCATAAAAAAGAGATTAGGAAATCACCAAGATTTGGCTAGACTTCTTACCAGTAGGGAAGCATACGATGATCATCATCAGAACACCGTGGCGGGGATTTTCGTAAATTTTGTTGGACTAGATTGATCTTACTTGAGGTATTGCCTTGTGACGAATCAACTCAAGATGGATCGGTGTGACCGTCGTCCTGCAACCGCACTTTGTGTTGCAGTGATTTAGATGCAAAACGACAGGCGGCGTGTTTTTGCCTTGCTCTCGCAGCGAGTGGATGTTCGCCTCTTGGCTTCTGTGCGTGGGTGCGTGATCCGTGTGTGCGTATCCTCTGTCTGGCTTTTCTTCCCCCTTTAGCCGAGCGATGGCATGCTTTATATAGGCGGAGGCGGCCGGTGTTTGCCGATCAGGTTCATTAAAAATCGCGTGCCCGTTTAAACAGATTCCCTCTTATCTCAACTATGCGTGACGCAAGCAATGAAATCAGCTGTATCCCGAAGGATCGCAGCTGCACAGGTAGCCAAGTGCACGGACGTGATGAGTCCATGACCTATGGGCCCATCCTCCTCTTTTACTTTATTTTGAACGTGAGTTTGCATGGTGCTTGCATTGGATGGGTCAGCCCCCATGTGATCGATCGATTGGAAGCTGCTAGCTCTAGCTTCTTTGCACGTGTGTGATTCAAAACTTTCGAATATCATATCTCTTAATTGTCAAGTTAAAATATTAATCTGTTTACACCACTGTGATGTGCACGATGAACTCTATAAAATAAGTCCAATATCATATATATATTTCCATGAAAAAAATATGTACCTTGTGGGACCCACACGTCATGGACCAGAGCAAACACGTGAGGCAAACAAGTAGCTGATTTTCCATTGCTTGTGCTGCATGCATGCAAGTGATCGACTGGTGCTCCAAAGCTCTAAAAGCTAGCTAGCTTTGTACATGTATGATCCAACACTTTTCAACATCATATTCCTTAAATGGTAAATCAAAATTTTAATCTGTTCGCACCATCGCGATGTGCATGACGAATCCTATAAAATGAGCCGAATATCTTATATCGATATTTTCGTGAATATTTTGTATGATGTGGGCCTTACACATCATTGAGAAGAATTTTGCTAATTTACGCATGTGTGTATATAATATAGAATTTTTGGTACAAAAATTCGTCAAACACACAGTGAAAAGAGATATTTATGCATTCAATTATTTTATCATTGTTGAGAGTGTTCCCTAGTTAAAGCAGGATCACTAGGCCTTGTTTCTAAGCATTGATAGACCATTTACAATCAGTTCTGCTGCATATTTGCTTGCTGCCATTCTTATTTCAGATTGCTATTATCAATTATACACATCCATATTACTTGTATTTTACTCTCTCTTCGTCGAACTAGTGCACCTATACAACTGACAATTGTATTAGGTGTGTTGGGGACACAAGAGACTTCTTGTATCATAATTGCGGGATTTCTTGAGAGTGACAGCTTTGACCTCTTCCTCCCCGGGTTCGATAAACCTTGGGTAATACACTTAAGGGAAACTTGCTACTGTTCTACAAACATCTGCACTTGGAGGCCCAACACTATCTACGAGAATAGAAGCGTGCGTAGACATCAGTCATTCAACAGAAGATATAAATATCATGCTAAACCACACGGTGTACACACTTTCACCTTTACACCGTGATCAAAGTGTCTACGGAGATCTCATAACAAAACCACTTGAGTAATATAACAGATGAAGAATAACATCTACTTATTCAACTAGATTACAAAGCTCATGGTCACATAAAGATCACGCCATGGGAGAGAGATGAAACACATAGATACAGATAGAGCCCTTAGCCCCGGATAAGAACTACTCCCTCAACATCATGGGAGACAACAACAGTAATAAAAATGGCGGTGGAGTCGATGGAGATGGTTCCAGGGGCACTTCCCCGTCCCGGCAGGGTGCAAGAATAGAGATTTCTGACCCCGAAACTTGTCGGCGGCGGCGGCGGAGCTACGAAACTTTTCGTGGAAAAGGGTGATCTTATTTAGGGTTTATGCATCGGGGGGCATATATAGGCGAAAGGGCGATTGCGGTGGGCGCCCGAGGGGCCCACACCACTTGGTGGGCGGCCAGGGGGTAGCCCGCGCGGAGGCATGGTGTGGGGGCTCCAGGGCTCCCCTCTGGGTCTCCTTCAAACTTCCTTGACCCTCTGGGAATTCTAAGACTTCTGTCTTTTGAATCGTCCAATTCCGAGAATATTTCCGGAACAACTTTTCGAAAACTAAAAACAGCAGAAAACAAGAACTCGCTCTGTGGCATCTTGTTAATAGGTTAGGCCCGGAAAATTCGTAAAAAATGACATAAAGTGTATAAGAAACATGTAGCATATAGTATGAAAACAACACGAAACATCAGAAATTATGGATACGTTTATGACGTATCATACCCCAAGATAGCTAACAGGGAAAGCGGACAACGTGCAGTTCAGGTTGTCCGCAATCCGCTGTTGCTCATCTGGGGGTAACCGAGTAGGAATAGCGGATTGCGGACAACCTGAACTGCAATTTGTCCGCTTTCCCTGTTAGCTATCTTGGGGTACCGATGAGTGACTCTAGAATCATAATTAAGGACCTAGAACCAATGCTAGGGAGAGTCCGACAGAAGACGGAACCCTGGCGCAAACGCTTCGCCTCTAAGGAGAGCAAGTCAAGCCGAGGTTCTCTGCCGCGAGCCAGGCAAGCCGATCTATGAGCCCTCATAGGAAGTGAAGGAGGGGAGGAGAGCCAGCCCAAAGGCGCTGGGCCCCGAAGGGGTAGTTGTGCTCGCTAAGGCAGTCGGGAGTTAATTTAGGAAGTTCACTTTCATTTCATGATAGGTGCAGCTCACTTTTATCGATTTCGGAAGTTCACTTTCATTGATAGGTGCAGCTCTGAATTCTAATATTAGGTTTCAAATTATGTTTCAAATGGCGACTTAGAACTTACTGATATTATTATCATATATCAATCATATTAATGTTACAATTTTTAATTGTTAATTTTTTTATTTGAATAGTTAACAATGATTATGTAATAATAGTTTTTGAATAAGTAACAAGAAAATAAGTTTTACTTTTCTCTTTCATATTTAATGTGGAACAATTCATATCTTTAAATCCGTAAATTAAAATTTGATAAATAAAATATCTAAGTCAATTAGAAAAATGAGAGAAATTAAAATATGGCCATCATATCATAGAAACATCGATAGTTTCAGAAAATTTAACCTCTTTCGATGAATAATCATGGAGACCATTTTGACCGTGTTTCGAAAAAAATCAAATAATCGTGGCGACCATTTTAACCATTTTAATGTGTATGTGCAGAAGTCAAACCTCATGAGTGATTAATATAATTTATGATACTTCATTTTTAAATATAGACCATTAACCTATTTCCAACTTATTGCTCAAATAGTAAGACACGTTTGACCACACATCTATACTTCTTATAAAGTAAAACCCCACTAACTTTCATTTATGATTTTTCTATCTCAACATGCAAGCTATCCACATCATCTATCATTTCCACCAATCAATTGTCCACCTCATCCATCCTTCCAACCAACCAAGTTTCCACCCCATCCCATTATATACTAGCATCCATTATTGTATCCATCTAATTGTTCATATAATTGTTTGACTAACTCTTCATGCAATCTATCTCACCGTCAATTATATTAAAGCTTGGTTGATTCAACCAACAAAGAAAATGTAAGCTTTCAAGCCATTTCAGAAAAAAAAAGTTGCAACATGCATAGCATAGCATACAATCATGCATGTTCATGTAGAAAATTTTAGATTTCATGCGTCTTATTCGTCTGCATTCTCACAATAGAGTTCATAAAAGGATACCCTCTGCAATGTGCGGGGTATTCCTCTAGTAAAATAAGTATGCCAAAGGTTTGATTCATACTCTAGAAGTTTCTATAATTATATTTACCTAATTGTAAAATACACACCTATATGTAGATATTTTTTGGGCTGTTTGCTTTTGGAATCGATGTCAATATATTTAGTAAAATTAGTAATAGAGAGAACATTCACATTATAATTAACATGCATGTAGTGTAAAAATTAAGAGGCGTCTACTTTTTTCTTGTTCTTAAATTTAAGGTGTCTGCATTAACTAAGATTTATTTTCAATTATACGTGAAAACTACTCACTCCATTCCAAAATATAGGTCGTTTAAGAAAGCTAATTATATAACATAAAAGACTATAATAATACATATTTAAAATCATCATTGTGTTGTTTAAAATGTAAAATAAGTATCAACATATGTATGTTAAAAATATGATAAAATACAAGTACAAAAGTTTAGTATAAATAAAGTCGACGTCGAAGCTTTCACTGTACTTGATGCCAGTTACTTCGTAGTCTCCAGAGGGAAGAGGAAGCGCCGGCGTGCCTCTATGGCACTCCAGGCGTAGGATCGAGTAGTCGCAGCCGAAGTGGTTGGTGCCGATCTAGAACAGGCACTTGGATGTGGACGTCGTGGCTACACGGGTAACTCGTCATCAGACATAAAAAGATGGCAGTGGTAGTGTTTCGTGGCGTTGGCGACGCGGCGGCGGCGGTAGTGTTTGATGGCGGCGGCGGGCATATTTCTAAATTGGCATTTAGAGAAATGATTAAACAATATTTGTTATGTCAAATTGTCAATTTAACTTTTAAAAGTCGCAGCTGCAATTTCGATGTACTATGAGGCTACGCGATTGAAAAAACTAGGATAAGGGGTTCTTGATATATTGTAGACGTTGTAGATGACATCATAGGGAATGGACACATCTATGATGGCGTCCCCTCTCTCTCGATAGTGCCACCGCGGATGAGTGAAGAGCCCCAGTGGGGACGCCAGAGATGTTGTCGCAAGATACATAGGCATCTATTATGTTGGCCTACATTTTGATAGTGTCGTCTTGTATAAGCACGAAGTCCTGGTAGAGATGTCAGACAAGACGTCGCAGATGTGATCATAATAATCCATGATATTTGCCTACATCTCAATGGCACCAACAGGGATGATCGTGAAGACATAGACCGGGTCAAAACAGGAGTCCGTCGCTAGGCCTGCACCAAGGCGTGGGCGAAGTTCCGTGGAATAGGACAGTGATCATGTGCAGGTAAAAATTGGGCGGAGCCCATACATAAGCCTCCTCATGTGTGTACCCTTCGCGATATGCCGTCACTTATCCACCATCACCATACTACGTCCTCACTTCTAGATGTTCCGGACGATCCCACAACTAGTAGGATATCCCCTAGCTATCCTAGATGTCGATTTTAGATTTGGCGGTCACTATGATGTTTAAAAAAAAAAAGACCGTGCACTTCTTCATTAGTGCGAAATAACTCCTATATATTGACCCTAAACAGCTGGTTCCACCTAATCCTAACCATTACCTCCATCTCCTCTCCCACCTCCACCTTCCACACGAACCCACCTTTCACGGTCACATGCGTGCAGTGGCACCTTGGACGAATTCATCGAGCCAAGGAGAAGGTACGCCTCCCCATCTCTCTGTTCTCTCTCTCTCTCTCTCTCTCTCTCTCTCTCTCGATATTGACAAAGGCATAGATAGATGGTGCTATCGTTCACATCTAGCCTATATGATTCTAGGGTTTCAACAGTGTGTGTATAACTTTTCTCCTATTTTCGTTTATTCAAACCACGGGTAAAGCTTTATTGATAAAAAAAATGTCAATGTAGGTATGATTACATTATGAGGAGTTCCTAACCACAGATGGCGGCCAACTCCATGTAGCTAGGTTATCGTAACTTTTCCACTAACATGACTGGCTGACTCTATCAATTTAGATGACTGGCTGACTCTAACGATTTAGAGCGATATGCCCGTATCTTAATATGGCCGTCCTAAGGCAATTGAAAATCACTTCACGAGCAGGGAAATTGGGCTGAAGGCCGGCAATACGTGATCGACTCGGGAGTGCGTATCACCAAAGCCAATACACGATAGACGTGATCGACTCGGGAATGCGTATCACCAAAGCCAATACGTGACTCCTAGGCGATTGCTCAAGCAGGCTGGCCAAAAGTAAAAGTCAGGCCCCTATGGGCCCGTTTAAGCGGACGGTGGTTTTTTTTTATCCGCGAGTGCTCAAATCCTCGATAAATTTGATCCCGATTTAAACAGTGCGTGAACACTTCGCGGACCCGACTCTGTCCTGAATTTCTCCAGCTTGCCCACTTTATCACCAACCGCAGTGCCTCTCTTTCCCCATTTTCTTCTCCACGGATTGACTCGCCCCGACACCGTCGATGCCCGTGAGGCTCGCTTGGTCCATGGCCGCTGACCGCGCCCGTTCGAGCTGCTGGCCTACAAGGTCCTGAGGAAGAAGGGCGGCCACGGCACGCCTGGGTGTTCGTCCTGGTGGCCCGCGCGCCGCCTCCAGCGCGATCCGGTATCGCCGGTCCCACGCCAGGAAGGCGCCGCCCTTGCCATGGAGCACCTCGCGTTCGGATCTCCGCGCGGAACCCGTGGTCGTGCCACCCGCGTACACCACGCTTGCGCCGCCACGGCCCACCACGTTCCCGCTACGGTACGACCTCGACCGCCACACGGTCGCCACGGCAAAGATCACCGAGCACGCCAGCAGCCCAGCGCGAACACCAGGTTGCCAAGCTATTTTTCCAGGTTGAGCCGTGGAAGGTAGAGCAAGCCGGCGGGGATAGTGCTAGTTTGAGGCCGCGAGTGCGTACTAGTGGCTGTGTACTGTTGCCGGTGACTTGAGCTAGTGTGTGCTAGATTTCTAAAAGAAAATAAAAGCCGGACAACTTGTTAAAATAGGGGGGGGGGGGGGGGGGGGGCAAAAACGTACGGACACGGCCCCGAAGCTGCTTATAAGGACAAATCTGGGAAACATTTAATCGGATTTGATCAAGTTGTAGGAATGTCAAACCAGAAGAGCTCTATACCGGGTGACCGTGGCTAGAGGCCTCGGTCGGAATCGACCCGGAGTACGGTCACCCGTAAGTTAGCCACCCCATGTCAAATCCAACCGCTTTCCCAAATCGGACTAGTTTGGTCCGTCATTTGTCTGTTTAGAAGGGTCCACCGACAAAATAAATAAAAACGGGCCGACATCTATGTTCCGATGTATTCATTCCAACGGCCCCCTATATTTTAATTTTTTTGAATTTTCAACGGGAAAAAACCCCACCTAACTTTGTATTTGATGTGTTTCGACCCAACCGTGAGTTTGCGGCAGGAGCTACAAGGGGGTGTGGTGGTTTTACACATAGGGAGAGAGGGGCATGGGGGGGGGGGGGAGGGAGGGAGTTTAGGCGGTACCTAGACACTGCAGCCAGGCGTTGGCTGCGTCCGAGTGCCGGGTCGGGACCTTCGCGCGCCAAAGGTGCGCATCTTCCCGACAAAGACGCAGAAGGAGGGGGAGGCAAGGCGTCTGGTCGCGGAAGGCCACCGCGTTCCTGTGCTTCCACAGGTTCCAGCAGCACAGGGGGGTGAAGGTTGGCGCCACCTCTGTCTTGAGCGCACCCGGGGCGGCGTAGCTGTAGAGGAGGCGTGGGCTGGCGCCCGTCGGGAAGCGGTAGCCGACGGCGTTCCAGAAGCTTTCGGCAAAGGAGCATTCGAAGAAGATGTGCTCGGTGGTCCCGAGGTGGGCTCCGCAGACCGGGCACCCGACTTCCGCTGCGTTGAGCACGTGCTTGTGGAGCAGAGCCTCGCGCGACAACACGCGCTTCTTGAGCAGAAGCCGGGCGAAGAAACGGACTTTGGAGGGAGCATAGTTCTCCCAGACGAACCGGTGGGTGGCGTCGTCGACACCGCCCCACATGCGCAGCTTGTAGAGCGCCGAGGCGTCGAGGGCCCCGGCTGTCTTCCGGCAGCGGACAAGCACCCGGCGGTCGACGCACTCTGTGAGCGCAATGCCATCAAGCACCGCCAGGAGGATGGGCAGCTGGCGAGCTCCAGTGGCGTTCAGACGGGGTACCAGGCAACAGGGAACCCCCGCGGCGAGGACGGCGTGCACCATGGCGTCTGGGTCGAGTGCGTGGGAGAACAGCGGAGGCCACCTGGATGCAAACGCCGCGCCACCGCACCAAGTGTCGAGCTAGAACGAAGTCCGGCGCTCGTCCGCCACTAGGACCGTAGTGATCCCGCGGTAGAGTGGCATCAGAGAGCTTAGCCGAGCCCAGTGGCGGCCTGCAGCAGGGTGCCCCACCAGAGCGGACCAGAACCAGCTGGCCCAGGGCGAGGGCTCGCCGGAGAAGAGGCGGTGCAGCAACTTCACCTGCAGGCATTCATTTTTCACACGCAGGCACTTGATCCCGAGACCTTCCTCCTGCTTCGGGCGACAGACCTTCTCCCAGGCCACTAGGCACTTGGCGCGGGAGGCTTGCCCCTGCCCATTCCAGAGTAAGGAATGTGTTTATAATTTACTGACTAAAACCAATATAAGATTTAACAATAATTTGTTTATAATTTTCATTTCCATCTATAACAGAGTGTGCTGACCGTCTTGGGACTTGTTGGACACATTGCTTCCTTAGAAGCATCACTCGTGTGAAATTTCTAAAGGCTTAATTATATCCTATGAAAGTTCGTGCGTTGAGAGATAAAATATGATCCAATTTGAAACAACTGTGTGGTGTCATTGTCCTTGAACATAATGGTGAGTAAGAACAGTTCCAAAAATATAAAGCAAATACTAAATTATAATCCTTCGTATCCACTTAAGATCTAGGCAACAAGAACGTTTAACAATAGGATCTCATTATCTCAGCAGTACACACCTTCGTCAGGTAACGATTCTCAGTTTCTGTCAACTTGTTCAGGAGCTCATTTCCATCAATTATATGCACAGAAGGTTCAAGGTACCATGCTCCGGTGTGAGATGCAGTTCAGAGCAGGAGCAGCCATCGTGGTAAACCCGTAATCGAGACGGCGTGCCATGTATAGTGCATGATGCAGCCAGTTAAGCTGGGCAAGAGCAAGTACCTTGACAATGCAAGTATCACAGCTGCAGTTCATCAGCTTCTCATGCGGCACACACACAAAGATCTATTATTACAGACATCGGCAGAGGAAAATTAGTGTTAAGAGAAATCGAGCCAATGGGAGGTTCACATGATATCCCGAGATTGCTGATGACTACAGTTGCCCTGTCCACCGGATATGACCTGCCTGCGTCCAACTTCGGCTACCCATCATCAAACCCCATGAACCAGCCTATGCCTAGGGACCATCACAGAAGACGAACTTACCTTGACGAACTGGAGGCTCGCTAGAGTGCTCAGCGAGGCGGCTGAGTATATAATGGGAGTACCGACCGCAGCGGAGCATGTGGGCCTGTGGGTGTGGAAGTGACGCACAAAGGCTGCTCATGAGGATGTCAAGGGGTTCCGGGGTGTCTACCAAAAGGTCTATCTTCTCATGGAAATCACAAGCAAGATATATATTATCTGATCTCATATGATGTTCTGTATAAAGACTTCACACATGAATCCAAATCCTAGAGGGCATGTAGCATACAAAAGAATATTACACTGATAATTCAAAATGGACCACCTGCCATGCTATGGAAGATAATAAAAAAAATATAGCTTACAGGAAAGATCATACATTCTCTGACCATTGGATTAATTAGGTACCTTCGATATGTCGTGACACGTGATTGTGTAACACTTGTACTGTACTCCTCTCATGTGTAATCTCCACCTGTATCCGATATCATGGGGTCTAGCCCGCACAGTTAGGATCGGGAGCCACTACGTGCGCTACCCCTCTCTTGTATATGTACCCTATCGTTCAGTAATACAGACACAGGGGTAACAACCAATCTCATCCAACTTCTTGGTATCAGAGCCTCCCGAGCCTCCTGCGCTCGGCCATGGCCGGCGACGCCGACGCCGCAAGTCCCCTGGACATCGATCCCCACACCCCTCTCAATTCTTCATCTCGTTTCTCCTTCACACCACCGATGCCTCGCGCCTCTCTCAGTGATCTCGGCAGCGATATTCTTCCGGCCTCCATCCCTCTAGCTACCCCAGGCATCGTTACCCTAGCTGCTCCCGGCGCCGTTTCTTCTCACCGCACCCTCTCCATCCGCGAGGACAGCGTGCACAACTACATCAAGTTCAAGCTCGACGCCTCCGCCGCCAATTTCTCGAAGTGGCGGCACTTCTTCCTCTTCATGCTTGATCGGCACCATGCGCGCGATCACATCGAGCCCGGCCATGAGCACCGGCACTCCGATGAAGAATGGCACCAAGACGACATCGACATCGCGCTGTGGATAATCACCACCCTCTCGGACTCTCTCCAGGAGGTCGTCATGTCGGAGAACATCACCGCCCTCTCAGCCTGGACCCGCCTCCATGAATTTTTCTTCGACAACCAAGAATCTCGAGCGATGATGCTATCACGCGAGTTCCGCCAGATGAAGCGCAACGATTTGTCCATTGATGAATACTGCCGCCGCCTTCGCCAAATCTCGGACTCGCTGGCAGATGTTGGTGCCCCGATCTCTGATCGTGATCTGACCATGCAGATGGTCGATGGGTTGGGCAAGAAGTTCTCGATCCAGGCTGAATTCATCGAGGGAACCAAGCCCTTCCCCACCTTCGCCGCTGCCCACTCTCGCCTCCGCCTCGCCGAACTCAAGATGGACGCCGCCGCCAAGGAGGAGGCCGCCGGCGCGCAGGCCCTTGCCGTGCAGCACGGCACTCGGGACGCCAGCCGCGGTGATCGCGGCAACACTGGCGGTGACCACGGCTCTGGCCGCGGTGATCGCGGCGCCCCCAACGGTGATCAAGGCGGGCGCGGCTCCGGCGGGCGCGGCAACGCCAACTACGGCAACCAGACCGGCTACCCAGGAGGTGGCCGTGGCTACCAGCCCAACCAAGGTGGCCATCCCGGAGGCTACCAAGGTGGTTACCACGGTGGCCGTGGCGGAGGCCGCGGTCGTGGCCGCGGGCGCGGGCGCGGCGACCAGTACAGTCAAGGAGGCGGACGTGGCGGCCACCAGCAACCTTGGCTGGGGTACTTCGCTCCAATGGGGACCCCCTTCCCCTCTCGGCCACCATGGCAGCAGCCAACCAGCATCCTCGGTGCTGGCCCCGGTGCACCGCACCACGCCTACCCCGTCGTGGCCATGCCTCCTCATGCTATGCAGCCGCCTCCATATCAGATGCCACCCCACTACCCGCCACCTACGTGGGACAACAATGCTATGGTGAACCACGCCTCCAACTACGGCTCCGCACTGCCTCCTCGCGGCGAGTGGTTGATGGACTCCGGAGCCTCCTCACACGTCACCGGCACGCCAGGTATATTGACCTCGTCTTCTTCCATTTTAGAGCCGAATTCTAGACATATCATGGTAGGCAATGGTTCGAATCTTCCTATTGTAGCCACTGGTACTGCCCATCTCACTACACGCCCCTTTCACCTCAAAAATGTCTTAGTTTCCCCTAACATTGTCACCAACCTCATTAGCACTCGTAGATTTACTCGTGATAATTCCTGCTCCGTTGAATTTGATCCCTTTGGCTTCTCTGTGAAGGACCTAGCCACCAAGACAACGATCATGAGGTCCAATAGCTCCGGCGATCTCTACCCCTTCCACGGCAACAATGGCATCTCCTCTTCGGTGTTCACCGTCACCGGCGACCTCTGGCATCGTCGCCTTGGACACCCTAGTCCACATGCTCTAGCTCATTTACCACTTAGTTTCCTTTCTTCATGTAATAATGTTGCATCTAAACATTCCTTCTGTGATGCTTGTCAGCTAGGTAAACAGGCTCGCCTACCATTTTCCACCTCACATTCTCGTGCTATTTCCCCTTTCGATATGATACATTGTGATTTATGGACCTCTCCTATTGTTAGTTTCTCTGGCTATAAGTACTATCTAGTTATTCTTGATGATTATTCACACTTCTCATGGACCTTTCCCTTGCGCCAAAAATCTGACACTTGTGATACCTTACTGCATTTCTTTGCATTCATCCATACCCAGTTCAACAAAACTCTCAAGTGCCTTCAGTGTGATAATGGAGGAGAATTCCTCACCTCCCGCATGCGTACCCACCTCACCACCCACGGCATATCCCTCCGTCTCTCATGCCCATACACGTCCCCTCAAAACGGTCGAGCCGAACGCCTCATTCGTACCACAAACGACATTGTGCGCACACTCCTTTTCCAAGCCACTCTACCGCCACCCTTTTGGGTGGAAGCACTGCACACTGCCACGCATCTATTAAACATCCGCCCATCACGTGCCATACACAACCTCACACCTCACTACCTCCTCTACGGCACACACCCATCCTATGCCCATTTGCGCACATTCGGTTGCTTGTGCTTCCCTAACGCATACGCTACCGCGGCCCATAAACTCACCCCACGCTCGACTCGCTGTGTATTCCTGGGCTACCCTCGAGAACACAAGGGATATCGGTGTCTTGATCTCGCCACTCGCAAAGTTATTGTATCTCGCCATGTTGTTTTCAATGAAAACTCGTTTCCATACACGGACGGCACACCGCAGGTCACAACACCCCCACCCGCAGCTGATCCCGCCCCTGCACACCCAATCCGCTCCGGATCTAGTGCCCTGACTCGCCCAGGGCCCGCCCCAGCTGTACCTACCTCGTCCACCAGCCGAGCCAACCAGAACCCGCCACCTAGCCCCCTGCGACCCGCACCTGCCCCCACTCCGCACGGATCCCCCCGCTCGAATCTCTCTGCATGCGCCCCTGACGCGCCTGACGCGCCCAGTCCATCCACCTCGTGTTCCCCCCACCCAACCACTGCTGCATGCAACCAATCCGCCTCGGGATCCCACGCCTGCCCTGACCGGTCCCCTCCAGCAACCCACCTGGGCTCTGCTCCCACTGCCCAGTCCGCACCCAATCAGCTCGCTCTGCCCCCCCGCTCAATTCCGGTACAGCCACCCATTAATGCCCACCCAATGAACACACGTGCCAAACGCGGTTATTTCATGCCTAAGCAGGATTTTAACTTACACATTTCCACACCCATTTCTCCTATTCCTTCCACGTACCGTGCTGCACTTAAAGATCGCCATTGGCACGATGCTATGTTTGAAGAATTTGATGCTCTAATTCGGAATGACACTTGGTCTCTAGTGCCTTGTCCTGCAGGTGTTAACGTCGTGACGGGCAAATGGATATTCCGTCACAAGCTCAATGCAGATGGCTCTCTCGCACGCTATAAAGCTCGGTGGGTTGTTCGCGGCTTCTCTCAACAAGCCGGTGTGGACTATGATGAGACATTCAGCCCCGTGGTCAAGCCATCCACCATCCGTGTGGTTCTCAGCATCGCTGCCTCTCATTCCTGGCCCATACACCAGATGTATGTCAAAAATGCCTTCTTGCAAGGAGATCTTGAGGAAACCGTCTATTGTCAACAACCGTCTGGTTTTGTTGATTCCACCTTGCCACACCATGTCTGTCGCCTCAAGAAATCCCTCTATGGTCTTAAACAGGCCCCACGCACCTGGTTTACTCGGTTCACCACCTTCCTCAAGACACTCGGCTTCACCGCCTCGCGCTGCGACTCCTCCTTATTTATTCTTCACCACGGGTCCACTACTGCCTACCTCCTTTTGTACGTCGATGATATCCTCCTCACCGCCAGCAGCACCCATATTCTCCACCAGATCATCGCCTCCCTCCATGGCGAGTTTCACATGACCGACCTTGGTGACGTCCATCATTTTCTTGGTGTGAATGTCCAGCGCACTGCCTCTGGTCTCTTCCTCTCGCAGCAGCAGTATGCCTATGAGATTCTGGAGCGTGCTAACATGCTTAACTGCAACCCCATCTCCACACCCATCGACACCAAGGCCAAGTTGTCGGGCCAGTCCGGCAAACTCTTCAGTGATCCCACCCTATACCGCAGTCTGGCTGGCGCCCTTCAGTACCTCACCCTCACGAGGCCAGATCTCTCTCATGCTGTGCAGCAAGTCTGCTTATTCATGCACGCCCCGCGTGAACCCCACTTCGCTCTTGTCAAGCGAATTCTTCGTTATATTCAGGGTACATCACATTATGGCTTGCAGATCCACTCCGACACGTCGCGGGATATCATTGCGTACTCTGACGCCGATTGGGCCGGTTGTCCTGACACGCGTAAATCCACCTCTGGATTCTGCGAGTACCTCGGCAGCAACCTCGTTTCGTGGTCTTCGAAGCGCCAGCAGACAGTGTCTCGGTCCAGTGCAGAGGCCGAGTACCGGGCCGTGGTGAACTGCGTCGCCGAGTCTTGCTGGCTTCGTCAGTTGCTTCAGGAGCTACACCAGCCCGCCACTCGTGCCACTGTTGTCTATTGTGACAACATATCCGCCATGTATTTATCCACTAATCCTGTGCAGCATCAGCGGACCAAGCATGTGGAGATCGACTTGCATTTCGTCAGAGATCGCGTGGCTCTTGGTGAGGCCCGTGTCCTCCATGTACCCACGAGCCTACAGTACGCCGACATCTTTACTAAGGGTCTGCCCACAGGTGTTTTCGAGGAGTTTCGTTCCAGTCTGAACGTCGCCGCTGGCGTCGCTCCGACTGCGGGGGGCTGTCGTGACACGTGATTGTGTAACACTTGTACTGTACTCCTCTCATGTGTAATCTCCACCTGTATCCGATATCATGGGGTCTACCCCGCACAGTTAGGATCGGGAGCCACTACGTGCGCTACCCCTCTCTTGTATATGTACCCTATCGTTCAGTAATACAGACACAGGGGTAACAACCAATCTCATCCAACTTCTCGATACAGATCGCAAAATCATACATTCTAGAAATTGTAAAACTGGAACAATGCCTAGTAAGTGTTACTTGTCAGTGGCTTTTCACTGAATTTTGTGTCTATAGACCATGAATGTTGGTTGCTGCTTCAAAGTGTTCATATGTCCATGGTTTGTGGCCATACAGAATGGCATGTGTGGAAATAAAAAATCAGCCACTGTCAAAGCTACATTGAAGAATCATAAAAATAATATAGCAGGCTATAAACAAACTCTGATGAATAACATACTTAATCAACATTAGATTTTATAGGAGACAGAGGAGTAACCTTTGCAGCTCCACAAGTGGCTAGTGGAAGGAGGACTTCCAGGTCCAGCCAGCTTTCCTTGGAATTTGTCACAGGAACCATGACAGTGATGGGTGTGGAAGTGGCGCACAAAGGCTGCTCATGAGGATGTCAAGGGGTTCCAGGGTGTCTACCAAAAGGTCTATCTTCTCATGGAAATCACAAGCAAGATATATATTATCTGATCTCATATGATGTTCTGTATAAAGACTTCACACATGAATTCAAATCCTAGAGGACATGTAGCATACAAAGAATATTACACTGATAATTCAAAATGGACCACCTGCCATGTTATGGAAGATAATAAAAAAAATATAGCTTAAAGGAAAGATCATACATTCTCTGACCATTGGCTTAATTAGGTACGTTCTGATACAGATTGCAAAATCATACATTCTAGAAATTGTGAAACTGGAACAATGCCTAGTAAGTGTTACTTGTCAGTGGCTTTTCACTGAATTTTGTGTCTATAGACCATGAATTTTGGTTGCTGCTTCAAAGTGTTCATATGTCCATGGTTTGTGGCCATACAGAATGGCATGGGTGAAAAGAAAAAAATCAGCCACGGTCAAAGCTACATCGAAGAATCAGAAAAATAATATAGCAGGCTATAAACAAACTCTGATGAATAACATACTTAATCAACTTAGATTTTATAGAAGACAGAAGTGATGCCATGTGTAAACGCATCACTTGGTGTATGTATTCTTTTAGATATGACAATGAAATCATCCAAAGGATTGAGCTTACATTATTCGCCTTCGGATATGTGTCTAGGTTATAATTTGTTTCATCTGGTTGTTTTTGCAAAACCTAAGGATGCTTATGTGCCATTTTTATCGTTAAAGAACCTAATATGAACATAGCTAATTTTGGACATAAAGCGGTATGTAGGAGAGTGCAACATTGCTCCAAATTGGTCGAACAAGCTCTTGGCCTTCAGCTAAAATCATGAAGAAATAGAAATGATCATATCTAGTCCATGCTCATCATCCAATTGAGATAACAGAATAAAACAAGGCAACCACAAGATATAATACATCCATGTGTAAGACATGACAAGCAGTAGATATTCTAAAAAACAATAGATTCCACCTCGCTTGAAGTGTATGTTGATAAAAGGTATATTTGACCTCGCTTAAAGACATGACAAGCAGTAGATATTCTCCTCTGACATCGAATTGCTGCAGGCTCTACCGACTAAATTAAGGTATTAGTAGTTGTTCTATTAGAGAAAAAAGAAGGCAACAGTTTGGACATACAATGCACCGACCTACAAGATCAATTAGTGTGCGCTTGAGCCTCACTTTTAGTGAGCTCTGTTGATGATTTGGTTGTTTACTCAAGCATTTTTCTAGTTCGTATCATTTTGCATCTCCCTGTAATTTATTTTGCTAAGTAGTATTGGAAGTAAGAGATTTGCAATGTTTGATTAATCCGCTTGAGTGAAACCATTGCAATATTCTGATTTCAGTAGATCATGTTGTATCAAATGATGCTGATCCAAAATGCTGTGACAGATGTGCATTTGATCCATGATTTGAAACCGGATATGCAGCTTATTTTGTTACCCTAAATATTTTCCTCCCAAGTTTTAAGCAGCGGGTTACATTCTCAAGTGCTCGCACTGCAGTACACCTTTTCCCCAAACAACTATGAAGAATGGTGCATGTTGGAGTATAATAAAACTGTGGACTGAACAGTATTTCTGGAAACCTTACTTGAAGAATCAATCATGGTTATTTATACCTTTGCTTATGAATGATATATCTGTTGATTGTCAGTCTCTTGAATTTATAGCAGCTGCATGTTTTATAGGCTGGTTATTCTGGTTTTTTATCAGCTGTCAGAAGCAATCACTATCAAATCTATTTCTTGTACTTGTAGCCTGCACTCAATATTATATTGTTGGGTGTTATATCTTGTTTCTATGGATGAACTTATTAAGTAGGTTTTTGGCGTAGTTTATTCTGACATTGCTGAACAAGCTCGTAGATAACTAGAAAATATTGTTTACATTTTTTCTGAAAGGCATGATTATTTTTCCAACACCTCGGCATAAGTAAACTCAACATCAAGAGTGCTACTGTCACTAAACTAGGTCATTGGAAAATATGAACCTAGGTAGACTCCGAAGGTTCACACAAGTAACTTTTTTTACCTTCCTGCAGAAACCATTGGCAACTAATTTGGGGATGATAGGTTAATTATGTAACTTGGCTTCAGGAATCTAGAACTATGTCTACATTGTATTGCATTCAGTTTTGCGGCTCTACCTTTTTTTTCCCTGGATTAGTTCTTGATGTGTCAGCTTATGCTGATGTTTAATTTTGGTATGTATTGATACTGACTTAACTTAATCCTTGTTTGAATGACCACTGGTTCACTGCTTATGTTCTGTCAAGTGCTATTCTGTCTTCTTGAACTTAATCGTTGTTTCGATGCTCTTGCCAACTGATTACTATTATTCCGCGTCTTCTAGTTTCATTCTTTGAACGTTTTCTGTTATCTTTAATGTCATTAATAATGGCTTTCATCGCATCTGCAGCTACATTCTTTGATATTGTCAACTGTCCGGGTAGCGCAGAGACGGAAGCTTCTATTCGTATGTCCGCCTTGCCTTACTAGTTGGTACAGAGGGTACCTGATAGAGACTCTGCTACCTATGTGATGAGATGGTCGACTGGCTTGTTATCATAACCTCCCACTGTCCTCCTGCTGATGTGAAAATGGTTACGGTTCAGCTGTTATGGAAAAATAGATGGCCCTGCTCTTGTTATGGAAGAGTCCCTGTTCTGAAATCTTACAGTGCTGTGTTCTTCGGAGGTAGCGTGTTTGCCTCGATCGAAGCACTGTTTACCTGTGTGTGTGCAATGGCAGATTTGTTCTGCTCCTTGGAACACAAATATCTGTCCCTTTGAACAGTGATGTCTCTCATAGTGGTATAGAACTGGTAGAGAAAGGAACTGAAAACGAGAATAAACATCCTGTTCATTCAAGTTCAGAGGCGACCAGATTACTGTTTGCGAAATTTGGCGCAGCCATGACACATTCCAAACTAAGCAATTTCAGACACACTGGCTGAATCCACGCTACAGCAGCAATCTGTAAAGTTTCAAGATGGTGACGCGGCGCAGGGTTGTACTACTTTAAAGATTCAAGATTATATCCCAGCAAACAAAAAAAAAGTCTCAAGATTATACTGAAATGGAGCAGGTTTCAGACACTTCCAGGGTTTGTTATCCAGAAGCCAGGAGAAGCTTGCAAGGATCTGCACAATGAACATAAAGCATGTCGTGATGCTGACAGGCATCTAGTGCATCCACAGCACAGAACTGAACACGAGCATATCAACTAGCTCGTTCAGGCTGAGAGGCTGGTAGACAGCAGTTTTAGTATATTACTTATTACAAAAACTGGCGCTTACAAGTCATCATATAAGCTAAAGATCAACCCAATTCAGAACACCACAAGCTAGCACACTTCTGTTTGGAGAAATTACAATTTTCGACATACTAGTACAGTTTTCAACTGGTTGATACGCGGAACTGAAGACGACCATCCTAGCATAATGTTCGTTCAGGTTCAGATACATCCAAGTGACGTCTGACGCCGGTAGCCGTCAGTTTTAGCTGAAATCGGAAGAAATTTGAAGCGCAAGCTAGAACTGAAAGGTTCACTAGCTGAAGCGCAAGCTAGAACTGTAAGGTTCACTAGCTGGGATAATCTCATGCACAGCTTGGCGAAATGGCATTCAAGCACAAGAGCACGTATATGTGGGGGAAAAACAGACATTCAGAAGCACATGTTTAGGATTCAGATAGACAGTTTTTCAAACACTGTATAGTATGTTCAGCTAGCTGTTTGTCCACGGTGTAGGTGGACGTGCATTATGCTGAGTTCTGGGAACTGTCATTGAAACTCTTGCCTATGTTAACCATCCCGGATTGTTCCATTTTGGACCTATGAATTACAAATGCTGTACTGACCCACTTTACTCAGTTTTGGAAGTTGGTTTGTTTGAGCTAAGTGGAATATACAGTACAAGTCACCATGTCATATTCCCCTTCCTCCTCTCTTTTTTCCCCATTTAATTCAGAATTATTTCTCTTCTCGAGCTTGGTACAAATAAACATAGTGCACTCTACTGTATCGAAGATACTTCAAATTTCACTAACTTTTAGCACTGGAATTGAAACATCAATCACAATGATTCTGATGGAATCAAATCTACCGAAAACAAAATAAAAGTTCTTGAGGAATACTATCACCCTACCAACAACGCACGCACGCACGGGCAATCGGCTAGTGAAACTAAATACTACTACTACTAGGATTTTCTTTCCGAAGGACTAAGGACCTGACAGTGTGGGTACTCTCTCTCTCTCTCTTGTGGTGAAGACTGAGCGGATGCTAATCTGACGCCTGCCTTGCCGCGGCGACGATTGAACTCATCTGAATTCCATGGATCCCTTCTTGGGCCAGGCGCTTCTTTCGGATCCACTTGCAGAGGTGGGCAACCAGCGCTAAGGCCACTAAGGCAACCAGAACGGCTATAACCACATTCACTGCACTGGTCCCTGCAAATGACAGACAGAGATTTGTCATAAGGGCGTGTGCAGCGTGATCGAAAACTGGTGTCTAAGAAATCTTAGTCCGAACTCCGAACTAAACATTGTAGCATGAAGAAAAAGTGGTGACTAAGAAAAAGATTTCTAGATATGGGACTAGTGTAAGTCACATGTGTAGTGATTAAAAATTCAGTCATTCCAACAATTGGTAGAGGAGAAGCTGTTTGGTAGGAAAAGTTGGCAAGGTGGATCCTGCTAGGTGTGTCTAAATGGTGGAGTGAAATAATTTTCTTAGACACAGGTTTATTTTTTTCCTAGACATAACTCAACGCCTTTACATGTTCAAAAGAAAGAAGAGAAACATGAAAGGCGTAAACTATCGGGGCGTGTGAAAGAGGAGTGGTGTTACCTGAAGATTTTGCCGCGGGTGGTGCGTGTGACGGCATGCTGAAGCACCTGAACGCCTCCTCGCTCACGCCGCAGAGCCCGCCGGCCGCCTCGCAGTTTCCGCACTCGCCGCCCGCTGCCGGGCTCCAGCTGAGTTCGAAGCCGGCTTTCAGCGCCGTCACGACGTCGCCGAGCGTGCTGAGCACCGGCATGGTGACGACTTCCTGGCACTCCCTGGCGGTGCCATCCCAAAAGCCGCCGTCGCGGATGACATACGAGTTGTTGCCGTTCCTAAGACACGGGACGACTTCGTCCGCGCCATGGAATGAGCAGTCGATGAGGAAGGTCAATCTTCTGTTGTTGGCCGTCAGCGCGAACGGCGGCGGCGAGCCCGGCGGGAGGTCGAGGTAGGCGACGAGCGGGCATGAGCTGTTCACTGAAACGCGGAAGTCGTAGAGATTGATTGTACCTCTGTAGGCGAAGATGTCGGTGTAGAGGATGCTCGTCACGGCGTAGTCGCCGGAGGGCAGGGAAAGCAGAGGCGTGCCGCCGCGGCATTCCAAGCCGAAGCTCGGGTAGCCGCAGTGGGGCGCGTTGGTGGCGCCGCCCCTGCTGTCGTCAACCCAGAAGGGGTAACGAATGTCCACCGCGTCGCCGCACCGGTACCTCGTCGCCGGGCAGGGAACACTGGTGGCGGCGGTGGTGTTCCCCGACGCGGCGGCGACGCCGGCGAGGACGGCGGAGAGGAGGCAGAGGTGGAGCAGCTGGGTGGCCATGGCGGGTGAGTGATTCCTTGGTTGGAGACAGGAATCCTGCGTGATTTGCCATGGCGATTCATAAGATGCAGGGTTGGAGTTGCTGTTCGTTCACGGTGTGATTTGTTCATCGAAATTGTGTGATTTCTTCACTCAGATCGTGTGGTTTCTTCCTTGAGATAGTGTGATGTGGGGATTCAAATCGTGTGATAAGTTCATCCGCTGGAATCGTGTGAACAGAGGAAGGAGCTCGGGAGGCCGGGTGGGGATTTTAGGAGCTCGGGAGGAACCGCCACGGAATTGATTCTGGGATTCAGCACACGAATAATCACTAACTTGCGGCCTCCATCTGCGGCGACCACCTCCATCCCAATTTATTTATGTGCCTTGGGTGCTGATTTGTCCTTTATCTAACTGAACCTGTCGCATTTCAGTTCTGTAGCCATTCTGCAATGGTGAACACAAGATGATGGATCTGGGGTGGCAAGCTAGCCATCGGCCATCCATTTTTCAAGACTAAATAATCCAGTTTATCCTAAAAGATAGCTTTAACAAATCTGTCAGTTTTACAAGATGAATGAACAAAGAGCTTCAAGATTCTCGAATTCAGTTTTACAAGATGAATGAACAATGATCGTACTCGAACAATGGAGTAAGAGCATCTAGCAGACACCCGCTACCCACGCCGAACTTCATAATAACTGCGGTTTTCAGTTTCCGGTAAAAAATCCGACTCGACTAGACTCCGCAAAAGACACCGGCCTCCAAATTTTTTTTGAGGGGCACGGTAGATTCCCCAGCGACCTGCGAAAACAAGGTTTCCGCGGCCGACCAGACGACGCCCTCTATACCTAGTGACATTTGGCGGGAGGGACATTTCAGCGCGACAGCTTCAGCTTTCCCGTTCTCCCCCCGCCGCTGATCTTCAGTCACACGCTCCGGTCGACCTTACCGAGACCCTGTAGCGCCGCCATGGACACCTTCGCCCGGCGCTCTTCACCGTCACCAAATCGACAGCCTCGACACCGCCGCGGATCTCCACACCGGCCATGGCGCACCCGCGTCGGAGGCATCTTATAGCGTCGTTCCCGGCAAACGCCTGGGCACCTTCATCATCCAGGGGGCGCTCACGCTCCCGGCGCCATGTACGGAGCCGCCGTCAAAGGAAGTGCTCGCACAACCGTTGTTGGCACCATCAATCTCAGTGATACCGAGTCGGTGCCGCCGGTGAAGAAGACAAAGGCGACGGCGGTGAAAAGCAAGCGGGCGCCTCCATCCAACAAGGCCGCTACAATTTCTCCAACCACCACCACCAACGACGGCACCCGACCGGTGTTCGACAGAATGTCCGCAAGGTACGTTTGATCCTCTTTGGCCGCTTTTTCGATTTCCGCCATGGGGATCAGTTAAGAAATCGGTGGCCCTATTTGTAGCTCGGGTCTCTCGTCCGTGCAAACTGAGTATGCGATGCTCCTCGATGAGAACGTTGTGAACATTGAAGAATCACCGCTCGGCTCTTATGGTTACAATGACATGGTTGGTGGGGTACATAGTGGCGGAGGAAGTGGACGGGTGTAGGAGATTGAGGGGGAGATGTTTGAAGCATCACAATCGACAAAGTGTAGCAACAGGTCGAAGAGCTACACCCAATTGGAGGATGACGGGTTGATCCGGGCTTAGGAGTGTGTATCCCTCGATACCGTCCACGGCACCGACCAAATCAGGAAGAGGTATTGGAAAAGGATAGAAGAAAAGTTCTTCCATATGATGCTAGAGAATGTCGACATGACACCACACACCTATAGATCACTCCAAAGTCATTGGGATGTGATCAAGCCAGTGGTTAGCTGGTGGAGTGGACGTTTGGAGCAAGTTTACAATACACCTCCAAGTGTTACCAATGAAGTTGGTTGGGTGAGTTTTCTGATGCCTTGGGGGCGTGTTTTTCGTTAGGTCACTCCAAGCGCAGAGTTTGATGTAGAACAATGGCAAGCTTTCCCCTGAAATTAACCAAGTTTATCGAATCTAAGATGACACATAGGTTCTTCAGAAGGTTGTCAGCGGCGCAACTGACGTGGAACATGCACATAAACAAACACACTACTTTGCCCCAACGAAACATAGAGGTTGTCAATCTCTCCGGTCTTGCTGGAAACAAAGGGGTTAAACGTATGGTGCAGAAAACAATGATGATTGCCGAAAAAATTAGAGAATAGTATGATTGTAGTATGTGGTTTAACAATATGACGAAAATGGACCAGGGTCCACAGTTCACTAGTGGTGTCTCTCCATAAATATTTCTAGCATGTTGGCTAAAAAATTTACAGCTGGGCAATTAGCAAATAATGAAGGCATGACAATACAATATATGACAAGGTATTCACTATGAGATTTAACGGGGCATTACAATAAAGTACATAGACTTTCTATCCAGCGCATCTATTCCTAAATAATCCACCTTCGGGTCAGCATCTGCATCACTTCTAGTATTAAGTTGCAACCAACAGATTATTGCATGAAGTATTATGTGTAATGGAAACAATGCAAAAGACACGTAGACTAAGCATCATTATTTTATCCCTAGTGGCAACAACACATCCACAACCGTGCACATTTCAGTCAATCGAATGCTGATTTCTGGAGGCATGAACCCACTATTGAGCATCAACTCCCTCTTGGAGTCACAAGCATCTACTTGACCAAAGCATCTACTAGCAACATAGAACATGCAAGCTATAAACAACATAGACATATGGATAAATAAACAACTTTCTCATAGTATCAATATTAGTCGGATCTCAGTAAAACAACATGTAGCATTACATAACGATGATCTTGATCATGTAGGAAGATCACAAGATCTAAACATGATAGTACAAAGTGGAGAGACTACCATCTAGCTACTGGTATGGACCCGTAGTCCAAGGATGAACTACTCACGCATCACTCCGGAGGCAGCTATGGCAGTGTAGAGCCCTCTCGTGATGATTTCCCTCTCCGACAGGGTGTCGAGAAGAGCTTCAGAACCCTCTCAAACTAGAGTTAACGGCGGAGGCGTCATCTGTAGTCGTCCAAAAGGAATATATAGGCGAAAGGGTGTCGGTGGCCACCCGAGGATCCCACGCCACAGGAGGGCGTCGTCCAGGGGTGGGATGCGCCCTGGTGTGACGTGGCTGTCTCCTTGGTCGGCTGCTCCTTCCCTTTGGGCTTCTCTAGTTTGTTGTTGTAATATTTGTGTACGCCAATTTTCGTCCAATTTCGAGAATATTTTGCGACTAGCTTTTCTAAAAGAGAAAAACAGCAGAAAACAAGAACTGGCACTGTGGCATCTTGTTAATAGGTTAGTTCCAGAAAATGCATAAAAATGTTATAAGTGTAAACAAAACATGTGTCCAATTGATATAATAACAGCATGGATCATAAAAAATTATAGATACGTTTGTGACTTATCAAGCATCCCCAAGCTTAGGTCCTTCTCGTCCTTGAATAGGTAAACGATAAAACAACATAATTTTTTAGGAGACATGCTACCAACATAATCTTGATCAAATAGTAATGAAAATGACATGAACTGAATGAAGTGATCCAAGTCAATAGCCTATAGTCTTCAAACAAGTAAACAAATAGTAAAGAAAATAAATCATACAAGTGCAAACTTTCATGAATAGTACTGATGCTCACGTGGATGGTGCCTTGACGGGGAGACTTCTTGATGATGATTAAGTTCCCCGGCACGGCATCAGAAATTCTTAATGCTCTTTGATGGTGCCTTGACGGGGAGGCTTCTTGATGATGATTAAGTCTTCGGCAACGGCGCCAGAAATTCTTGATGCAAACGTGGATGGGAACCCCAAGAGGAGGGTGTGATGAGCAAGCGCTAAGAATTTCCCTCAGTTAAGAACCAAGTTTATCAATCCAGTAGGAGAAAGAGGATCTCGGAAAGGTTGATGCCACTCACGATGGTGATGGCCAAATTTGGGACTCGGTTCCCACCTAACCAATGGTTTAGGTTAACCTAACCTGAAATAGCACCCAATGGGGCAAATGGATAACCTAGAAGCCCGTTAGGATCTTTCGGTTTGATCCGATCGAACCAAGGGTTACACTGTACCCGTGCCCTCCCTGGCCAGCTGAACCGCGAGTCAGGCGCCGCCGCCCCGCCCGTCCGCTGCGCTTCGCCACCCCGCCCGTCCGCCGCGCCTCCCCGACCGGCTGTAAGGCGAGTCGGCGCCACCCCGTCCCCCCCCCCCCGCCCCGCCCTCTGCCCCACATCGCCCATCCTCTACGCCTGCGGCAAGAACGGCGTGTCGGCGCCGCCCCGCCCCGCCCCGCCCGCTGCCCCACCTCGCCCGTCCTCTTCGCTTGCGGCAAGAACGGCGAGTCAGCGCCGCCCTACCTCGCCCGTCCGCCGTGCCGCTCCTCCATCATCCTCCTCGTCCTCTACTTCGACTGCAGCAAGAACGACGAGTCGGCGACAGGTATTGTATTGGCCGGTCCTAATTTTTCCTTTTGTATGTATTTTTGGCATTATCAAAACCTAGGATGGATCCGTGCTTCTTTCTGTCCTGTAGATGTGGAGGAACCGATCCACCTGCGTGTAGTATGATGCTCGTCTGATTGTCAATTAAAAAAATTAACACTCTGCACTTACTCTATTCGAAAGACCGGGAGAAAAGTGTATGTATGTGGGACTTTGATTTTAGAGACCACTGGTTTGAAGATCATGCACAGCTGCGCGACTTGCGATGTGGAGTAGGATTATTTCTACAAAGAGAGCCATACTTGGTCAAACTTTTAATTTACCTGCAAAACTAGTGGTGGTCTGGTGGAATTTACCTGCCAAAATAGTTTCCTTTTAATGTATCATATGATTTGAATTCAAGTACTACCATCAGGAAACCTGCCAATAAAATATTTCTAGGGTGTGAAAGAGTTAGATTGTATGATTGCATAGTGGCTTTGTGTTTCCTAAACGTTTTGATGATCCAAGAAATTTGGAACCGCAGGTAATTGGGTTTGGTCATTCTGAGGCGCGTTAGTCTGCCTGGTACCTTGAGCCACCATGATATTTTTTATTATCTATCGAAACAGGCTTTCGCTCCGCTTTATAAATAAAGCAACCGACCATAAGAGTTTACAGGATCCAGATACAACACACCCACAATACTGGGGCCGCAGCACAATACAACCCAAAAGAAAAACACGCACAACACACACACTAGAAAGGGGCAAGGGGGAGGTGGTGTGGGTAGAGACACGGCCCCGACCAAGGGAACCTGGTCAAGGCGGCACCGAAGCGGAGATGCGATGCGCGGCCACGAGAAGTCTGTCGATGGAAGCGTCCAGCAGCGCCCTATGCCGCTGCCTACACAACGGGTGCCACTGCTGCAGGAAAGCCAAGAATTTGAACACTGAGTAAGAGGCCCGCCTTAAGAAAATCTTCTTAATCACCATCTTATTCCGGGTCGTCCATAACGACCACGCCATCGCCGCAAACACTAGACAGAAGAGGCGCCTGCCTCCCCCAGCATGGCGTGCCCTGGTTTCTAGAAACTCCCCCAGGTCCAGGGCCAACCAAGCCGGCCCTAGAGCCTATCGCAGGAAGTTCCACAGAAACCGGGCAGCAGGACACACAAAGAATATGTGTGTGCTCGTTTCAGGGACCCTGCAGAGCGGGCATAGGCCATCCCCAGGTCCCCGGCGCTTGGCGACCTCCACCCCAGAGGGTAGCCTATCCCTCAAGAGCTGCCAAACGAAAATCTTGATCTTGAGAGGAAGAGGAGCCTTCCAAAGTGGTGCCGCCCAAGGACTCGAGGGCGCGACAAACATGGATCGGTATGCCGACTTAACCGTGAAGGTCCCTGACGGGGCCAGCGTCCAGGATACCTGGTCTGGGCCTCCCGTCCCGCTCGTAGGAAGCTCGGCCAGAAGCTCCTCCCACTCCCTTGCCTCGGCCGGTCCGAAGGAGCATCTAAACGCAATATCCCAAGACCCCTGCCTAAATGCCGTCGCCACCCCTACGATGTGTCCGAGAAAATCGCAAAGAGTCTCGGTAACTCCACCAGGAGAGGGATGGCACGAAGTCACGGGTCCAGCTAGAACAAGATGCCCCGACCATCCCCCAGGGAAAACCGAATCCCTTTCCTAATGTCCCGCTTTAGAGACTGGATAGACCTCCAGAAGAGGAAGCCATCTTGTCTCTCACAAGCAAGGAGGGTCCGGCCCTGCAGGTATTTAGCTTTAATGAGCTGGATCCAAAGGCCCCCCTCATCTCGCAGGATGCGCCAGACCCATCTCAGGAGAAGCGCCACATTCATCTTACAGGACGCCACAATGCCTATGCCCCCCATGTCCTTGGGGGCGCATACGTCAGCCCACTTAACCATGTGGTATTTCTGTCGTCCACTCCTATCCTGCCATAAGAAACGGGAGAGCTCCTTATCGAAGGAGGCGTGCACCCCTTCTGGCAAAGAATATAATCCCATCATATACGATGGGATACTAGATAGGGAAGAAGCTATCAGCACTGACTTACTTCCCTTGGAGGTGAAGCGTCCGCACCAAGGTTCCGCCTTCCGTCTAACCTTCCCCATCAGGGGTTCCAGATCCCTAATAAGGATCCTAGAATCACTCAACGGGACCCCCATGTAAGTAACCGGGAAGGCGGACGATTTGCAGTTAAGATTGTCCCCTATCCGCTGTTGCTCCTCCGGGGGTTATCCTAGGACTATGACCTCGCTCTTGTCAAAGTTAATCTTGAGCCCAGACATCTCCTCAAAGCATAGTAGGAGGAACTTGAGGTTGGCAATGTCCAACCCCGACCCTTCCACCATAATCATTGTATCGTCAGCATACTGTAAGTGGGTTACGCCCCCTCCCGGAATGAGGTGGCCCACCACCCCGGAGATGTGACCGGTGGCTCTAGCCTTATCTAGGATCGCCGCCAAGGCGTCCACCGCCAGGTCAAAAATGATGGGGGATATAGGATCCCCCTGCCTCACCCCATAGGACGGTCTAAAGTAGGGGCCAATATCCCCGTTGATGTTAATCTCAGTATTGCCGCTCATAACGAGTTGCATTACCCAAGAGATGAACCGATCATCAAAGCCTCTCAGTTGCATCACCTGACGGAGAAATGACCAGTCCAGTCTATCATAGGCTTTCTAAAAATCTAGCTTTAGAAATACACCTCTATGCTGGCGTACTTTCACCTCGTGAACTATCTCGTGCAGGGCTAGAATTCCATCATGGATAAACCACCCCTTAAGGAAAGCGAACTGGAAGGGGTGTGTCAGGCGCTCTGCCACCGGTGCAAGGCGCCGTGCACACACCTTCGAGAAGATCCTCTCGATCACATTTATCACTGTGATAGGTCTAAACTGTCGGATGTCCGTCGCCCCAGGAATCTTGGGGATCAAAGTTATCACGCCAAAGTTGAGACGTGACATAACCAAGGTCCCAATATAGAATTCCTGGAACATCGGCAACACGACCGCCTGTATAGTCTCCCAGAACTTATGAAAGAAGGAAACCCAGAGACCGTCCGGCCCTGGCGCCGAACCCGTCTGCATTTCCATAATCGCCTCCCGCACCTCCTCAGGGAGGAAAGAGAGCAGCAGCCTCTCATTCCCCACCTCGATCACCAGGGCTCCTTGGGGCCATAGGTGGGGTGACAACGCCACCCCCGACCTAGGCGTAGCCGTGAATAACTCCTTATAAAAGGAGTAAATATGGCCGGAAATGTCCTCGGCCGCCTCCAGCAAAACTCATCTGCCCAAAGGAGAGGAATAGAGCACCTCCGCCGCCGTCCATTGGCAATAGCTTGGAAGTAAGCGGATTGGAATCGCCTTATCCAATTCTGCCGACTATGCTGCCGCTAGAACATCTCCTCCCCTTTATAGACCTCCATAAGGGAGGTATCTAGGGCGTACCTTTGGCCCCAACCATCTGGTCTCAGCCCCCCCCCCCCGCATCCGCGGCTAGGTCGAGGAGCTGGATCTGACCTAGCAGGGTGGCCTTGCGCCGACGGAGCTCCGCCCCTCGGTTGGCCCCCCACCCGCGCATAAATTGGTGTGAGGTCTTAGCACAGAAGTGCCAGACATCCACCGCGTTATATACCCACGGGGGGGGGGGGGGGGGGACGTCGCCGCTATCCACTTCAGCCTAACCAATTCCACAAAGCCCGGTTGCGCCAACCAGTAGTCCTCAAAATGGAACCGGTTCGGCCTAGGTGGGACCGTCCCGCCCGTCGACAGAAGCAAGGGGCAGTGATCCGAACCCACCCTGGTCACGGCCCGAAGGGTACAGAGCGGATACTCCGCTTCCTAGTCCGCAGAGACCAAGACACGGTCCAATACCGAGCGGACCGGATCCGCCTAGTTATTAGTCCATGTGTACCTGGCCCCAACCCGCTCAATCTCGATGAGTGCCATGTCGGCGATGAAATCGTTAAACATGCGCATCCTCGGGAAATCAACGAGTGAGGAGCTCTTATCCAGCGGAGAGTGGATCAAGTTAAAGTCCCCCGCCACCACCACCGGGGTGATGCAGCGTTCCACTTTCGCCCTGAGTTCGTCTAAGAACTCGGGGGACCTCCGGTGGTCCGCAGGCCCGTAGACAACAATGACATCCCAACGCAGGGAAGAGCGTCTATGGGTGAGCAACATACTCAGAAAGAACTCCCCGCGGTCCATATCCTCTACCTCAACCATGTCCTCCTTGGCCCCAAGTAAAATGCCGCCCGACCGACCCGTCGCCGGCAGCCATTGCCAAGCAAACTTATGGCGACTCAGACTTTCTAGTTCGGCAATCGAGAAGTCCTGTCGAATCGTCTCTTGAATCCCCACAATATCAGGATCCTCATCCCGAATATACTCCACAAGCTGCATGCGCCGCCCATCTTGCCCGAAACCCCGGATATTCCAGCCCAATAGAGAGACACTCATTGGGAACCGGTGGGGTGTGTCCCCTTACGAGGGACCTGTCGGGCCCTACCAGAGGTCGAGGGCCTGGACTTGTCCAAAGGTGGCCGCCTGCGCTTCCTCCCCGGTCGGGAGGAGGCCACGGGCACCGCCACCACCGGCTGCACGGGAGTGGTTCCACTACCAGACCCAGACGCAACTTGTCCAGGTCCGGCGGGATCCTGGGGCTCTGGATGGTCGCGCTCGGCTTGAGCTCGAGCCGCCGCAAGGGCCCCCTCATAAATCTCCCTCGCTCTAATCGCCTCAATTTGTTCCAGCCGTGGGCCCCGCTCGCCCTGAAAAACCACACCACAGTCCGTCGCCACCTGCTCTAAATGCGAAGCCTCTACCGATTGGAGCACCGAGAACCTAGACCCCGACGGCGGAGAAGCAGAAGGAGGACGGGAAGGGGTAGGTCGAGACGTACCAGACTCAAGACAACGAACCGCCTGCCGGCGAGACGCTACCTCGGTCACCGGCGAGACGTTATTTTTTATTATGCTTAGAAGATTTGTCGATCAGCACATTATTCATCAAGTACTATGGAAGAGAATCAGTGTTTTGCTTTGACCGCTACTTCAATATACTCCCCACTCTTTAGCCATGCAGCAACTACTCATGGTGCGTGAATCCTGATTGCAATGTTTTTTCTCTTCTGTATTTGTAACCTATTCATGCATTGCTTGTTACTATTTCTAAAATATGTACTTACAAGTTCTGAAACTTCATGTATTCTCTAGTCTAAGTATTCTCTGCTAGTTAATATTTAGGGCGCTTTCACATTCAGTTTTATGGTGTTGGAACTCTACCTTCTATTGTAGAAGATGACGCTCACTACAGAGCATTTTGTGCATTTTGCTTTGTTTTCTGGCATGTTCACTCTGCTTGTATGCCTGCATGGTACCAACAGCTTCCTCTCTGCTTCGATAGTGAATAACCTTTAGCTATTGTAATTACATAGAACTAGTTAAGTGCCCGTGCGTTGCAACGGGGATATAAATATTCTTTTGGTTGAATGTTAAACATGTAATTTTTGAATTCTCATGTATCTAGATCATTTTTATATTTGTATGTTGTCATGGAACAATACAACCTAGAAATTTTTTATATGATAGATGGCCACTCAAGACTTCACTTCGCATGATTCAACATCATATGCATAAAAAAAAGAGGACCTAGAAATTATCTGTTATTAATTTATTCGACATTATGGTAAGGAGATGTTCTTCGACTCCATCCATTGAGGGCATCATGTGACCAAAAGAATGTCGTGACACAATATTGTAATTGGCAAATATCATAATAATTTGAAGTGTTTATATGGAGGGAGGGCATGATAGCACAGAGGTAATGTGCTTCTGACATCAGGTCAAACACCGGCAATAACAAGAGGTCAAGCATCATAATAATTCCACAAGCAATAACAACTGGTATCAGCGTCTTAGCTCCAATAAAAAAAAAAATAGTCGGTACGACCAACAAGAAGATTACATTGCAAATAGGCATGGAGTGCAAAATTTCTAAGGAAAATTCTGTAACAAAGATCAATGCCCCCGCTCGCCACGACCTGGCAGTTGCACCCATGCCCCTGTAGGTTTCCCTGAATTTGGATGAAACGTTGTTCAGAGAATGGCACAGGTATAATGTCAAACCTGCAGGTAGGCTTCTTAGGCTTCACCCTTGGTGTTTCCTTAACATTGATCTTCCATTTAAGCTACCAGATCCAGATGCTCTTCATCAGACACGCATGAACATAATGCGAAATGAAAGGACAAACTTATAATCAAAAGAGGGATGAAACAAAAAATTGCACAAGCACATAAACACTTATGAAATTAACAAATCATGGTAGTTTGTGGCTTCAAGCCTGCACACTTCTGATTCGAATCAATTGACCACCTCTAACCCAACTAACTATAAACACGATGAGTACAAGATAGGAAACTGTGTGGTTTTCCCATTCGGAAATTAACAATGTAAATATATTGCTTACACAACATAACGCCTAGAGGAATTGATCAACGATACCACAAAGAGGAATAGAACAACCATCAAATGATTATGAACCATGTACCCGTCAATCACATATCCAGTCAAGGAAAATTAATAAACTGGGAAGCCGTTTAGAGAATAAGACTATCCAAAAGTTAAATCAACACCACATTCTTTCAGCCAAAAGGAGCATCTATAAATTTGGAATTGTATTTCAATACATACTATTTTTGTTGGAGCAAGGATGTGCCTAACACATAAGGTTTCAGATTCACTCGTGCCAAGTACAGTGCAGCGGAAGCCAGTGAGGAATGGCATTCCACACTGAAGTGTGAAGTAGAACTATATTTCGTATCTCTTCTCTCTCGCACACAATTTCACTCTGTAAATCAACAATCTTACGCTTAAATCTTGCTAAAAAAATCACATTGCTTAGAATGGTCAGTCCAATGTGGAGTTTATTTATCTTCATTCTTTAAGGTACCAAAAACCAGTTGTAATGGCATGGGCTACAGTCTGATTCAGATGTATCCAACATATATACAGAAAATCTCACAACTCACACCTTGGATATTACAAAGCTCCGATATTCCACTATTTCATTTAAATAGCCTTTCCTTTAAAATAACCAATTGGTATGTTGTAGCCAGCTTTGAGATTCGTTGTACAACATTCCTTTATAAATAATTTAAGGTCCACAACTTGATTTGATTATAGAGATGTAGATTAAAAATGACAAGAAATTCATGGAGAAATGTTATACTTATGCATGATAAGAGCTGTATATTGAACACGAAAATCGTACTTTACTCCACCAGGACATCATGGACATGGACGTCCTAGCTTCCCACTAAACTGCTAGTCTTGTATCCTTGTGCGATAACTCGGCGGCAAGGATATCACTGGCCTGCAAGGAAGTGCAAGTTGTTTAATAGAACACCTGCAAAATCAGATTGTGATATAGCATATGAGCAAGTGTTAATAGGAAAGTACATAAGGCTCCATTAGGTAATTGCAGGTGAGACTCCGGTCAGAACTCTAAAATTCAGATAATGGCTATTTGGCTATCAGAAATTCTGCATTATTTATAGAGGTGGTGTCTCTTCTTACATGAGCCCCCTGAGATTATATATGCTGCAAGTGAGTCGCTCCCTAATTCTGAAGAAACATGAAAGGTGTCGAGAAATTCTTGCACATCAGCAGCAACCTGCAAGACATGAAGAGAAACACAAATACGTAAATCTTCTCAATTAGGCAAATCATAAGTTTTGTTCCTATGCACCCAACCAAGCGTCCAGAAAAGAAGTATAAAATTTGCTAAATAAGCCTTATGGGGAAGAAAAGTTTACATATACTTGGTCCACTCGCTGGTGTATTCCTTGTGCACGCCATTGATGAAGAAGAGGAGGTTGTGGGAAGCCCTGCTATCGTAGGCCATCATATGATTCGAGTTTTTTTTAACCATCATAAAGTTCTTTCCTCGTCTGCAGCAGAAATTAACATTAAATGAGTTCACAAACCAGAAATGAGTGCCGAAATAATTCAACACAAAACTTTAGACTTTTGGTAAAAAAATATAATAACCTGAGAAAAAACAATAACCCTGTCTGCCTACACATAACAATATGCTTCCTATGCATGGTCATGTAAAATCAATAATCTAATATGTGCACATATCAAACGAATAGGCCCAATTGGTAAGTTCCAATTTCCAAATCAAATAGTTTCTAAATGTAATATTCCCGAGAAAAAAACAATAATATGAGCTACTCTATTACACATGCTTTATTCTGCAAAAAAAAAAAGACTGTGAGTGAATTAGTCGTTGAATAATGAAAATGTATCAAAGAACAGAGAAGATATTCCCTAATGATTCCACAATGATGCGATTCGAGTTTATTTTTTACCATCATAAAGTGTTTTACTCGTCTGCAGCAAAGATTAACGGCAAATGAGTTCACAGCCAGAAATTAGTGCATAAATAATTCAATCATAACAATAGACTTTTTGTAAAAATTACAATAGCCTGAAAAAAAAAACCTTTCTGCCTACACATAACTATATTGTTCCTATGCATGGCCCTATAAAATCAAAAATCTTTTCTATTAATGCTCAATTGGTAACCTCCAAATGAAATCTTTGCTAAATGTAATATTCCCAAGAAAAAACAATAATAGGAGCTACTCTTTCATCAAGTTGCATCTCTTTCCACGATCCATAGTCTATCTTGCATTACCCAAAGACTTGAGATGACGTACATTAGAACTTCTGGACGAAGAGAGAATGGACAGCAACGGATACACCAAGCCATAGAGTGCTCGTGCGCTGACCTTTCATGCCGGGATAGACTCTGCCGCAGGAAATGAAACCTTGGATTTGATCTTGCTAGCTTTGTCGCCTCCGCAGTCTCTCTCTCTGAGTCCCATCTGATTCGTGCAAACTACAGGTCGGGAGCCATCTTGGGAGAGGCAAAACTGAAAGCATTAAAAATGTATGCTCACAGGATGAAGTAATATGGAAGAAACCCAAATTCTGGACCGTGGAGCACATCCAGCATGTCAAGGCCAGTTCATCCAATCCCTATTCACGGAAACTAATACTATCACAGCAGTGTTGAGAAGGAACATGAGGCTCAATGAGGAATCGTTGTATGATCTGACCACGAGGACTCTGAAGCTGAATAGCTGATGCTTGTGCGGAGGATGCTACGGCCGCCACTGACGAACGGGGATTTCATGCAGTTGTCATGGAGGCGGAGGTGACCGTCAGCGTGGAGGACCCCTCCGCTCCATCCTCGCCGCAACGGTTCATCCCCACCCGTCTCGATCTCGTCGCAGAGGAGAGGCAGCGGCCGGCGATGGTGTTGGCATCTTCGTCGGCGGTGTTGAGGTGCAGGCTCGCGGCAGCCCCCGAAGAACCGACACGATGGCCACTTGCCGCTGCCGCTTGGCATGGACGGGAGCTCCCCTTTCCTTGAAAATTCATCACCCCCTACTCTGCTTCAGCACATGTGCTGCTATCCCCTTCCTTGGGTGGCCTCCTGATTCTGTGCCGCGAGCGCATGTGCTGCTATGCTCGAGATGCGTCGATAACTGGGTGTGGGACGCGGGGACGAAGGTCGGCGGCATCAGATCTAGTGGCGAGGAGAGTGGCGACAGATGATGTTGTGGTTGGATCTTGGGACGGGTGGAATCCTCGTCTACGATTGTAGTTACGGGAGAAACTTAATTGTACCTTTGCGGAAAAGCTGGCGAAAAAACGAGCGGGGATGGGATGATAGGATGCGTGAGTGAGGTTTGTCCAGATGAAGGGACGATGTAAACCATCCATCGCGGTCAATGCGTGGTAAAAATAAACACCGAGGGAAGTTGGATGACGGGCGATGTACAGCCCGGGCGGAACAAATATTTTCTTTTAAGCAATAGATAGATTAGCGTGGTTTGTGCATGTAAAAACAATAGGGTGGTTTGTTGGGAACCTGGTTTGTTGAGATATCTAATTTACGTTAGGTTTGTTGAGAGAATTATGGGTGACGGAGATTGGATTAGACTAAATTGAGGGCGGTGGCATTAGCGATGTAATTAATATGTTGTAATTAGTGTGGGGTGGCATTCCTTGTAATTACGTTGAAGTGTGACACCACCACCACAGCAACCTTAATAGTAAAGACTAGTCCAGAGAAAATGGATACAAACTTTTATAGCAAATATTTTTTTTTGTAGTGTATAACCATCGGTTATAGAAATTATATATTACTATTTCAGAGAGAATGGATTCCTGTATCTATCGTGAACTTGGATATTTTCTATAACCTTCCAGAACCTAAACCATTATGTAAATTTGCTTAAAAGAGGTTAACTCTCTCCCAATTAAGACACGAATTGGTACTGTGGCTTACTTGAGCTGCATCACCAAACCCTTTGATCCTTGCAAGTACTTGCAGACCAAGTAGAAGTACTCTACAAGGCTTATACATAAGCCCCAGCAGTAACAGTACCGACATTACTAGAAGTATTCCCGGAAGTAATAGTACCACATTAGAAAAAACTGTTTTGTCTTTTATCATAAGGTAAGCAAACAAGAACCTGTTTTCTTTCAGTCAAAAGGCCAATTAAAAGTTCAAAAAAATATCTGTTTTTGGAAGAAAGAAAGAAAGAACCTGTTTTATGCAGGTATACTATCCCTGCTATTACTTTCTTTCTCTTGTTGACATGACTGCAAATGTATTTACTATGCAAGTTTTATTACTTGTAATTAATATTTCACCTCATGCGCTACACTTATATGTTGTGCATGTGCAGATTTAATTGAAAATGAATGCTGGCGTGGAATTGGTGTCGAGGTACATTGCAGGAAGACAATCACGGGATGTTGGCAGTTCAGAAATGAGCGTGGAAGAAGATAATTTTAAAGAACATGAAGAAGAATTTGCGTTCGAGGAGGATGAGGATGACGAAGATGAAGATGAAGACTATGGGTTAGAGGATCATGATGAGGAGGACAATGGAGAAGGGGAAGGTTCTCGCACAGATGCTCAGGGCAGGAAGTTTAGATCGAAGGCTTGGCGAGAATTTGAGCCTATCCATGTAGATGGGGAAGTTACCAAAGGAGAATGTAAGCATTTCAAGGCAGTAATAAGTGCTAGGAGAGGGCATGGAACAAGTGGGTTGCGCAATCATTTGAACAGGTGCAAAGATAGGACACCTTCCTCCGATGAATGGGATGAGGCAACAGAAGTATGCAATTTTCTCATGGTGTTCTATGAGGCAACAAATGTAGTATCTGGTTGGAAGTGCCCCACTTCAAATCTTTACTTTCAAATGTGGCAAGCCAAGGAGGCATTGGATAAGGAAGCATCTCGAGAGAACTCCCCATTTCCTGCAATGATCGCTCCCATGCAAAAAAAAACTTAACAAGTATTGGAAAGTGTCGTGGCTTGCACTCTCAATACATGTCATTCTAGATCGAATGTTCAAGTTCAATTATATTGAGTTCAGGTATCCTTGGGTCTTTGGGAATAGTGCTTCAACTAAACTTGCAAGTGTGAAACAAGTGTTCAAAGAGCTATTCGAGGAGTACGCTAAGGTGAAGCTCTCAGAAACTACACAAGCACAACAAGGATTTGATTATATGGAGATGGACATGGAGAGTAATGACCCATTGTCTGACTGGGACCGCCACCTCAGCATTAGTATCAACTCAACAAGTGCAGGGTCCTCTAAGCTTGATGCTTACTGGCTAAAGCCTCCGCTAGCTCGACAAGATAAGTTTGATATTCTAGCTTGGTGGAAAGCCAATTCAATCGAGTATACTATACTTGCTAGCATGGCCCGAGATGTTTTGTCCGTTCCCGCTTCTACGGTTGCATCCGAGTCCGCATTCAGCACAAGTCGTAGAGTCTGATTTCAGAAGTCGGTTGACTCCTGAGACAGGTGAAGATCTCATATGTCTACAAGATGGGTTTCGAACATCAAGTGAGATCTTCATCATTCTAATCATACTTTATTGATTATAGCCCTTCTGTGTTCTTATTTGAATCTTGCAATGGCTCGAGTTTATTTTAATTGATTATTTTTATATGTAGGTACAACTGATGTTAGCACGACAACAACATCAGTATATGACATACTTGTTTCTACCTCCGTATTGCTTCCACCTCAATATATTATATTTCTCAATATATTGCTCTCTAATTTGGCTTGTGATAAATTTCCCCATATAGTGCTCTAAAATGATAGATTTCTCAAAATAATGCTTTGAACAGAAACTGCTGCATGGGCATTTGAAATGAAAAAAATGTGTTGGACTTATCCCGAGGTTGTGTGTGGCTGTTCTGAATTGGTTCCTATTTGGCAGCTCGGTTTTTTCTCAGTATT
This sequence comes from Alopecurus myosuroides, assembly GCA_028641055.1. NCBI lineage: Eukaryota > Viridiplantae > Streptophyta > Magnoliopsida > Poales > Poaceae > Alopecurus > Alopecurus myosuroides. Next base: position 85,332,903 of record CM054059.1, on the reverse strand, counting down.
TTCAAGATACCATAGTTTCTAAAATACACAGTTTTAAATACTTTTAAGGGGTTTGGCTACAATAAAATTCCATGGTTTTGAACCCGAGGTATTCCAAAAAGTGAGATATCTGTAGCGATTAGAGAAAGAGGTCATGACGTCCTTTTCCAAAGACCGTAGTATCGCTTGCCCATGCACCGTAATATCATGGTCTTGGAATACTTTTACAAAAACAAAGCTGCCAAACAGAGCCAAAAACGTGCATTGTCATTTGCAACTATGCTCCGAACTGATATAATAGCCGCCTTCTGACCAAATTTAGATTTTCTCGAACAGAGATTAAAAATGCCCGTCCTGTAATTTGAAAAACTGTTATGATGTAACTAGTGAAAAGTGTATCCTAGAATACCTCTAAAAATGTAGCCATGTTCTTCTACATCCATATGTACACCACTTCAGTAGCATCGGTATGCTTTTTAAATAATTTAAATAAGGGTTGTCAGCAATTATCATTGGCACAGAGGACACCATCGCTCCTTTTTTGTCAGCCATTATCACAGGTCCAGAAGAAAGGTCTTATTACAAGTCCCTCTAGCGTTATTTGAGTCGCTGAACAAAGCGAAGCTAGATTTTTGTGAATCCATAGTCATAAGCTGACCTTAGATTTGGAAGGATGTTCATCATTGTAATGATCGTACACCTGAATCGGTGGGCAATGTCATATAAGTTTCAAACATTGTTTTGAATGGTTTTGGTGGGTGCTGTCAGGTCAACCTATGCTCCATCCATTAGCTAGCATAGTAACAAGTTATGAGGTTGTCTACTCTTGAAAAAAAAAAAATCGTCCATGGAAAAAAACAATTCTCCTTCAATACTGCAATAGTTTGTGTTTAAAAAAAAAGTTTGTGTTTCGATGGCTGGTTGTATCTTTGTCTGTATGGCTAGTTCTGTTTCTTATTTCATTGTCATTCCTTAATGCAGATGTAGAGTGATGGCATGGAGCTGTGGAGTGATGATGCAACTACAAACTATTGGTTATGTACATTCATGGAGCTATGTAGTTGTGTTTCTTATTTCATTCCATGTTTATGAGACTTGAAACTTGTACAAATAATTGTACGAATGATGATATTGGTGGAAAGACATGCATGATTATTGATGTTGAACCTTATTGCGCGTATAATTGTGATCGATTTATACCTAAATATGCATTATGATTGTCAATTGTTGAATATGCATGTGAATTCTTAGTTTTTTAGTAAAGGTCATGGCAAAATTTTATGTACCTAGAATTTAGATCGGCAAGCCAAGTTTTGATCGTATTTTTTTTTGTTTTGACACCAATACTGTGGGGGAATCCCCCACAGCCCCCCATTTATTAATAAAAAAAGAAAGAAGTTATTTACAATATGTACACTAATTACAAGGGAATCAGGGGAGTGAATCAATCCACGATGTCAAAAAAATAGAGATCTCTCTCTTCACCCTATTCTTAAGCAGGGTGACCTCCTTAACAAACAGGGCCTTCCAACCCCTAAAATTGGGTCTGATGTTATTAAAAATCCAACCATTTCTCTGTTTCTAAATGCCCCAGCATACCAAGATAACTATCTCCTCAAAACAAGGACCAGAGAAATGCTTCTTGGCAAACCTGAGTGAATTATTTGTTGATCTTGATATCCAAGGAATTTGCAGGTAATTCCATACTCTTGTACTGTAAGTACAATTAAAAAATAGATGTCTCCAGTCCTCATATTCATGAGCAAAACTGAGAACACACTCAGAAGAATCGCTAACATTCCAATGTCTTCGAATCAACATATCTCTGGTGTTAATTCTATCGTGCAACAATGACCAGGCAAAAATAATTATGTTTAGACTGACATTTACTCTTCCAAATCCCATAGGATAGCACATCATGAGGAAGAATAGCAAAATGATGTTTAGAAATAGAGCTTGGAGAGAATTTAGCAGGTGAAATAGAGCTTCTCCATTGATCTTTCTCACTTGACTGGAGATTGGAATTAAGTATCATTTTTTCAACATCAATAGCTCATCATTTTCTTGGGTAGTCAATGGGAGGAAAAAATTCTGAATACAATCCGTGTGCAAGAAGAATTCATGGACAGATTGAAGCTTATCTTTAGCAAATTAGAATAACCTTGGGAAAGTTATCTTAAGAAGTTGAGGTTGCCATTTATCCTCCCAAAAAAGGGCAGTGAAACCATTACCCACAAAGCATGTAGTTGTCTTTCTATATTCATCAGATAAGGCAAGAATATTTTTCCACCAAAAGGAACCTGACTCCACCACAGCATGAGGAACAGACTGATGATAATATGCATCAGTAATGATTTGAACCCATGGTAGTTGTTCATGGTTATAGAATTTATCTAGATGCTTCAGTAATAGAGCAGAGTTTTGCACTTTCAAATTCAAAACCCCAGGTCCTCCCTTCTTCTTAGGCTTACACACCATAGACCAAGCTGCAAGAGAGTTAGCTTTATCTTTTCCTTTTTTGCTCCACAAACAATGTCTCCTTGCTCTGTCAATTACCTCAATAACACCAGCAGGAATAACCAAGGAGAGCATGTAATATGTTGGTAAAGAAGAAAGCACATAATTCACCAGTACCAACCTATCACCATAAGAAAGGAAAGAGGATGTGGCAGATAATCTTCTTTCAACTCTATCAATTAGAGGAGAAAAATCTTTGATAGTGGGTCTAGTAGTGCCCATGGGCAGACCTAGATAAGTGAAAGGCATAGACCAAAGTTGATACTAGAAAAAATCTGCCAGAGCAATGGTTTCCTCAGAATCAAGATTTATAGGAATCATTGAAGATTTATGGAAATTAACTTTTAATCCTGTGAAGGCAGCTTATGTCTGCAAAATTCCTTTCAACACATTCAAATGGTTATTTACCATCAACACATAATGGTTCGAACCTAAATAACCAACGGTTAACCCTTTCTAACCTAATTAACCTAATGATTAACCTATTTTATCTCTTTATACCAAAAGTTTATTTAGGTTTGAAACCGAAAGATAAATGGTTAACCAAATCCCACTAATAGTGATGGCGCCTCACCGGTGTCAGCAACAACGTGGAACCTGCACACAAGACAACGAAAATACTTTGTCCCAATGGTACAGTGAGGTTGTCAATCTCATCGGTCTTGCTGAAAACAAATATTAGACGTATAGTGTGGAAAATGGTGTATGCTTGCAGCAAGTAACGAAAGCAGGAATTTTTTGTGGTTTGTTTAACAACGTGGAAAAATGGACCGGGGTTCGTAGGTTCACTAGTGGTGTCTCTCCATAAAAATAACATGCTGGGTGAACAAATTACAGCTAGGGAATTGACAAATAGAGGCTGCACCGTAGTGCACATTATAACATGATGACTACTATGATATTTAGTGCGGGCATTACAACAAAATACGTAGAACGAAATCCATCTGCATCTATGACTAATAATCCACCCTCAGCTTATCATCCGAACCCCCATAGGTATTAAGTTGCAAGAAATAGATAACTGCATTAAACAATGTGTGTAATGTAAGCAATGATTGTACACGCGGGCATTCACACCACTGTTTTCTCCCTGGTGGCAACAACACATCCTCCCCCGTCACGTTTCTGTCACTCGAGCACAGGCGAAAAGGAGGCATGAACCCACTATCTAGCATAAATACGCCCTCTTGGAGTCACTAGCAACTACTTGGCTGGAGCAACCACTAGCAATGGAAAGAATGCAAGATCACAAATAACATATGAAATAAAGACTATAATCAACTTGGCATAAGTTATATATTCATCGGATCCCAGCAAACACATCATATATAATTACATAAGATCAATCTCGATCATGATAGGCAGCTCACGAGATCTAAACATGGAGTCATATGAGGAGAAGACAAGCATCTAGCTACTGATGTGGACCCGTAGTCCATGGATGAACTACTCACGCATCACTCCGGAGCCAGGCATGGTGATGTAGAAGCCTCCAATGACGATTTCCTCTATGGCAGGGTCCCGGGAGACAGCTCCAGATCCCCCCTGATCTAGGGTTGACGACGCCGGCGGCTGCGGAACTTTTCAGGGATTTTCGATCAGGTGCTTAGGATTTTCCATCCGGGGGGAATAAATAGGCAAAAGGGCAAAGACGATGGAGGCCTGGGGGCCCCACACCCATAGCTGGCGCGACCAGTGGGGAGTGCGCACCAGCCTATGGTGTGGCCCCCTGGTGCCTGTCTTTGACTCTCCTTCGGTGATTTGGATTCTTCTGGGGAAAATAGGCACTTCGGGCTTTGTGGGGTCCAATTCCGAGAATGTTTCCAGAACAACTTTTCTGAAACCAAAAACAGCAGAAAACACAAACATGATAAATAGAACTTTGATAATAAAGCATAGCAATCACTTTGCACCATGAAGAGTATCTTAAATAAAGGATCATGGATAATAATCCAAAGAAAGATAAACGTTGGTTTCAGGTATAGAGAAAGCATGGCAAAGTGATATTTCCATAGTCCTTAAGAGTGGGAAAAATCATAAATGCCAGGACACTTTCGAAGTTCATGAGGAAGACTAGAACAAATAATTTAAGAACAAATAATATCAAATCATGAAGTAATTATTGATGTTTATGGGACAAATGAATATAGAACTCAGAATGGAAAAAATGCTCTCTCAACTGTGCATAAAGTTAGAAGATGGAGACTCAACATAAAAGTAAAAGAAAGGCCCTTCGCAGACGGAAGCAGGGATCACTCATGCGCTAGAGCTTTTTATTTTATTAAACAAAGGTATTAAAAGTTTGACACTCCTCCCATCCATCTTTCACAAACCATGGCTAACCGAATCCCCGGGTGTCTGCCAACAATCACATACCGTGGAGGAGTGTATATATTTTAGGAGAGGTGTATGTTAATGTCAACGAATGGTAAACAGACAATACAATACGTCACAAGCCAACTAGATTCACAAGAGCGGCTCCCATTGTGAAGGACGCAACTGGTGTAGAAGGTCATCCCTCTTTCTCTTTTGATTGCCCAATTATGCTTCGATTGATAAATCAGGGGCACAAATAGTGAAGAGAATGTGTTTGTATGAATTTGGGGCTGGGCACCCCGCTGCCAGCTCTTCTATCATTTGGATAAGAGGATGAAGCCACTAGTCCAGGGTGTGAAATCCAATCAACAAGTGAGATAAGGAATCTCTATTGACGTCCTCATGAGCAGAAACAAGAACACAAAACATGAGCAATTTTGAAAGTTTTAAAGGTAACACATGAGCAATTTACTTAGAGTGGCAGTGAAATACCACATATAGGTAGGTATGGTGTACTCAATGGGAAAACTTTGGTTTAAGGAGTTTGGATGCACGAGTAGAATTCCATACTCAGTACAGGTGGAGGCTAGCAAAAGAGTGGGAGAGACAAATCAAGAGAGCATAAGAGCCATAATCATGCACAACGACATAAGCATCATGAATTAAATCATAAGCGGTATCACAAGTTCAAAAATTTAGTGGTCATGGAGGCTATTCGTGACTGGTTCATAGTCATAAACATGGTGTGAGCATGCGCCAAGTCAACCAAATAAAACATTCGAAAGAGAATACCATATATTGATGCTTTACTATGACAAGAACAACTCATGAATCTTTCAAGACATATTAAACGCTCTTAGATATTTAAGGGTATTAATGCTACTCAATTACCACAAGGCTTTAAACCTAAAATAACATTTATCATGGCATGAAAAAGTTCTAGCCACAGTCTATACAAGCTTCTACTGGTACTGTTATAAATTCTACATCAAGCAGTAGTTTCTTTTCCCAACAAGCACCATACAAGATATGTTTTAATAAAAAAATACTCTTTATGATATAGAAAGAAAACATGATAGTATTCATATAACACTACTAAAACTAACATATCTGATAAGAGATGCATGCAAAACAGGAGCTAAATAAATGCAGCAGCCAGGCATAAATTAAGAATACAACGTATTCTCATGAAAAAGTGGAGCGTGTCACTCTCTAATAAAAGAATGCTGTGGTCCAACCAAGCTTATTGCAAAAAAAAAAACTGAAAGCAACAAATAAAATACTCTCCAAGTAAAGCACATAAGGTGTGACCGAATAAAATATAATTTCACTAGAAGTGACCTGATAATTTGTCGATGAAGAAGGGGATGCCTTGGGCATCCCCAAGTTTAGACGCTTGAGTCTTCTTGGAATTTTCTGGGATGTAACACCGGGGCATCCCCAAGCTTAATCTCTTAACTCTTCTTGATCACATCATATCATACTCTTTTCTTGATCCTTGAAAACTTCCTTCACACCAAACTTCTCGCAATCTTCATTAGCAATGTTAGTGCAATCGAAATAATAAATTCACATGGTTCAGTTTCAACACAAGACTATGCCTCAAAAACACATTATCTACTATCACAACTTATTTTAAAACTCTTTTTCTCAAAATAACACCAAAGGAAAGAGATTAAGATGCAAATGCAATAATTGGCAGAAATTTGTCAAAACAGAACAGCAGGTAAAGATCGATTTTTTCAAAAATCTTATGTTGATCAAATAAAAAAGTGGTAATCTAAGAAACGTTGCGTATATATGCCAGCATTAAGCACAAAAAATCTCAGGTCATTTTGAATTTTCTGTTATTTTATACGTATTTAACAGTGGACAGCAGAAATCTGTTTCCTGCGCAGAAATCCGAAATATAGTCTCAACTTTCCACTAGAGGCTTTACTTGGCTCAACAAAAACACAAAATAAAAGATACATAGGGGTTGCTAAGGAAATAGAAAACACCCAGGTGCAAAGCACACAAAATAAAACAAAGGAAAACTGAATGAAAACAGAGAAATAAAACGGGTTGTCTCCAGGTAGCACTTTTCTTTAACGCCTATCAGCTAGGCATAGAAAGCAACTCAAGTATTTTCAAGTGAAAAGCATCAAAATGATAACTTTCTGTAATAATAGAGTAAAAATGTAGCTTAATCCTCTTTCTAGGAAAGTGTTCCATACCTTTCTTGAGGGGGAATTGATATTTAATAATCCCCTCTTTCATATCAATAATAGCACCAACAGTTCTAAGAAAAGATCTTCCCAAAACAATAGGACAAGAAGAATTGCATTAAATGTTCATAACAAGAAAATCAACAGGTACAAGGTTATTGTTAACCATAATAAGAACATCATGAATTCTACCAAGAGGTTTCTTCTTAGCATTATCAGCAAGATGAACATCCAAATAACAGTGTTCCAACGGTGGTAGATCAAGAATATCATAAAGATTTTGAGGAATAACGGAGATACTAGTACCAAGATCACACAAAGCATTGCAATCAAAATCATTTACTTTTATCTTAATGATAGGCTCCCAACCATCATCTAATTTCCTAGGGATAGAGGTTTCAAGTTTCAGCTTTTCTTCCCTAACTTTCATGAGAGCATTGGTAATATGCTTAGTAAAGGTCATATTCATGGCACTAGCATTGGAACTTCTTTTTGTTTAAATCTATCTAATGCTATCTTGGTGTAATTTTTAGAGCTGTAGAATAATTGTGGTGTGCATAACTAGATTTTGTACTTTTCTGTTTTTATTTTATTCTTGTGTAAATAAGTTTTATTCAATACTATTAGTCTTAGATATATGTTTTCTAGCATATGTAGTAGTGTTACTCTCTGTTAGTATGTATATATTACATAACTAGTATGTTAGGAAAAACGAGCAATTTTAATAGCTAGTAGAAGTAGTCTAGTAGCATAGTATTGTTTTCTTAGTATTTTCTTGCATAGGATTTTTTGGCGAAGTAATATTATGTTTAGAACCTAAAGTTTTGAGGTTGACATGTTAAGTCCAGTAACACTTCGGTACTGATATTATGGTTATGTCACCTCTGTTATCTTGTAATTTTATTTTTAGGAAAGCATGGGTAGTGTTGACATTATAAATTGCTTCTTAGTAAGGCCACTAGCATGCGTAGTGTTTTGATGCTTTTTTAGTGGAATGTTCATTTTTTCCAAGTGTGACCAGAGGCATTGTGACCTCCTAATTCCTTGGTAGGATAGTGGAACACCCACTGATGCCATTGCATTTTGTGGGAAATATAATTTTCCCCACCATAGGCATGTTTGCTAGTAGCCTTGTTTAATTTATGCGTGCTTAATATTTTTGCCATTGGAAAATTGAGTGATAGATTAATATTGTGTGTTTCTTGATGTATGTGTTGCTTTGTATTATTGTTTTCCTTAGTTGGTTCTAAATGTGTGTCCTTTTTTTTAATTATGACGTTAGAAAACGAGGAGATATTGCAGAAGAGGCCTATTTTCACTCCTGTTATTTCCAAGAGCAGAACCAGGACCAGTACCAAAGAAAGCCATCCTAATGCTTGCTATTACTATACTTATCATTATCTATCATGCATGTTTTTACTTCTGAAGTTTTACAAAACTTGGTTAACAAAACTATTTTTGTTCTGGCTATTTCTACTATTAATATTATATGTAACTATGACATTGACAGTAGTCAAAACTTGGTGTTACCAAGCCCTTAGCCACCATATGTTATATAAATGCCACCTACATTAATGATCTTCAAGTCCCTACGTGGACACCCTAAGATGTGTTTTTGTAAACAAAACCTTTATGGAAAACCCTCGGTGGAAAGGTCAGACCTTGTCCACTAGAGGTGGTAAAGAGGAAATTTTTTGAAAATGATTTTACAAAAGACACATAACCTAGTCTTCGCTGGACAACCAAGACATACTACAAATCTACCTCGACATGGGAAAGGGTCCTATCTAGAAACCTCTTCTTGTTAGTGTGTGTTATATCCCAAGTGTTATAGAGGATTGGATCCTTTGAATAGAAATGTCGCCAGGTGTGAGAAACGGGACATGGAAAGTGTGGGGTTAATTTTCCCTCCGACTGCAACAGTTGGATCTCCTTTCATGGCAGTGTGGGACACGGTGCCGGGGAGAATAAACCCAGTTGAGGGGGAAGTCATATACTAGCTTGAGCATAGTGGAAGGTTAGGACCGTTTATCTGATGTTCGCATACTGTCGCGGCAGTAGATGGTTGTTCATGGTAGATGTTCTGGATCTTGTGGATTGTGTACACCTCTGCAGAGTAAAACTATTCGGAATAGCCGTGTCTTCGGGTATGGATAGTTGAATGGACATGTAGCTAGCATTGTGTCAATGTTTTCAAAAACGATGTTTTGAGAAAGGACTAGTACCTGCGAGGTACTGGAAAGGTGAACTTTGTACCTGTTAGGTACGGTTGAGGAAAAACTGGAAGTTGTTTTACAAGAAGTTTTGTAAAGAAAAAATTTCTTTATTAAACAAAACCCTTTCAAAACCTCTTGGATATGCAACATCTACAAGATAAACTATATTATTTTCTTTTAAGTATCTTCTTCAACAAAGATATAGAGATGTAATCAACCATGATGTATCTTTCATCCATCATGGGTAGCAAACCCTATGTATAGCCTATCCATTCCACCAAATGAGCATACTTGCATTTTATAAGCTTCATAAAGGATGTCTTGTAGAGTACATCCAAATTTACTCATATTGGTTTCGTCCTTGGCTATTTACTTTGCCAGACTACGAGGAGCAGCCCCAGGAGGATTACTACAATGATGACCCTACGAACTAGGACCGACTCCCGGTCAGCAGCCTGTAGGTTAAGGCGTGACTTGGGCTCTATCGCGTGTTTTGTTATCTTCCACCGTGTTCGTGTTATTTGCCTACCTTGCGTGGCAGTTATCTAAGAGTTGGTCATGTGATCATTTGTGTAAGACCTTTACTATGCGTGTAATGGATGATGTAATCTGTATGCCAACTTCATATGTTGTTCACAACTGATTGTTTCGGGATCGTGAATGTATGCATATGAGGGGTCTTGGACTGCTAGTTTGGGGCCTCTATAGACACAAATAGGGAGTATACGAGTTTTGAATATTTTAAAGGTAGCACATGAAAATTTTACTTGGAGTGGCGGAGAAATACCACAAAATAGGTAGTTATGGTGGACACATATGGCATGGATTTGGCTCAAGGGTTTTGGATGCACAAGCATCATTCCCGCTTAGTATAGAGTTTAGCGTAGCAAGGTTATTCAAGAAAACACAAGGGTAAAGCAAGGATCTATATAAAAAACATGGTTTAAAAATTACAAGACTCCACGTTGTCTTCCTTGTTAACCAAAACCTTTTACTAGAAACTATGTAGACATTGGAACTACCAAAGATACAAACCAAATATCAAAACGCTTTACAGTAGTTCTTCACTAACAAACATTACTTACATGATACATAAGTTTAAACATTACTTACTTGGTAACTCAAAACAATTGACGAACATAAAATTACTCAAGAAAGTTATCTACAAGACTTATGTAAGCATTTTATTATACTATACCGCATGCAACATTTTCTATTCCAACCAAACACCAATCAACTTATTTATCAACTCTACAAACAAAAATAAGTGAAGAAAGAGAGTACTTTATTCAAAAGAAACTAATAGATCTGACAAGAGATATATGAAAATAGAGAGCTAAAAGTTCTAGCATGAGCAAACAGGAATACTCAATAAATATAAGCGAAGCACAAGAGTATTCTAATGAAAAAGAGGACCGTGTCTCCCTCCAAAACAAGAATGCTAGGATCCAACTAGTATAGAGCAGAAAACAAAACATAAACAAACTGAAAAAAAACACACTGACGGTACAAGAAAAGTACACAAGATATGATCGAATAAAAATATAGTCTCGCTAGAGATGACCTAATAATTTGCCGGTGAAGAAGGGGATGCATTGGGCATCCCCCAAGTTTAGACGCTTGAGTATTCTTGAATATATTGGGGAGGTCCAGAGGAGCTTTCCCAAGTTTAAACTTATCACTCTTATTGATCTTTCATTATCATCCTTCCCGCTTAACACTTAAAAACTTCCTTCACATCTAAACTTTAATGTTTTTCTCATTAGGGGGGTTAGTGTATCAAAAAAAATAATCTCACTTGGTTCATTTTGGACAAAAAATTCATAATAAATTACTTTCAAACGTTAGCTACTGTTACTAGCATTAAGTGAAGCTCTTTCACCCTAAAAGAATCCACCCAAAACTCGTAAAAGAGGGAATGCAAAATAATGACATAATCTATCAAAAAGAGAACAGTCCGTAAATATGATTTTTCTCGGGGCACTTATGTTGCTCAGATTGAAAAACTTTAGTGCAAAAAAAGATAGCTACATTTATCAGGAATACGCACAAAACATTTCTGATCAAAATCACTTTCTGATAAGCGTGTGGAATTTTTCTAGTGAATACCAGAAATATGTTCCTGCGTAGTAATCCCGATAAAAGTACCTTCTATTCATTAGAGACTTTTCTTGGCACAAAAAAATGAAAATAAAAGATACAAAGATGTTTTTACAGAAGAAAAAACCATCTTGACTAAAAAAACTAAAATAAAATAAAATAAAAAACAATGGGTTGCCTCCCATAAGCTCTTCTCTTTAACGCCTTGTAGCTAGGCACAAGTAGGGAATCAAGTATTATCAAGACAAGAAACATCAACATTATAAATTTCTCTCACAATGGTGTCAAAGGGTGGTTTTATATTCCTTCTAGGGAAGTGTTCCATACCTTCCTTAAGTGGGAATTGAAATTTTATATTCACTTCTTTCATATCAATAATAGCACCAACAGTTCTAAGAAAATATCTACCCAACACAATACGACATGAAGGATTGCATTCCATATCCAAAACCACAAAATAAACAGGGATAGGATTGTTGTTAACAATAATAAGAACATTATCAACTCTTCCCAAAGGTGTCTTTATAGAAGAATCACCAAGGTGAACATCCAAATAACATTTTTATAATGGTGCAAAATCAAGGATATCATATAATTTCTTAGGTATAGCAGAGATACTAGCACAAATGTCATACAAGCATTGCAATAAAAATCATTCACTTTCATTTTAATGATGGGATCCCAAACATCATCTAACTTCCTAGGGATAAAAGGATTCACGTTTTAATTTTTCCTCCCTAGCATGCATGAGAGCATTGATGATATGTTTATTAAAAAGCCATATTTATTTCACTAGCCTTATGACTTCTAGATAGCTTTTGAAATAACATAATGACTTCACTTATATTACAACCATCAAAATCGAAGTTATTGTCATGAAAATTAATGCGACCATTATCTCCTACACTCCTAGAAATTTCAACACTTTTATCAGAAACAAATTTAGTGCTATAAGGCAGTTTAGATCTTTTTGCAGAGGAAGTGGATACATTCCCAACACCAATTATCTTACCATTAATAGTGGGAGGTTTACTAGCACTTGAAGTACCAATATTTTTAATAGTATAAATAGTGAAAACTCTAGCCACATTATTCATTTTAGCAATTTTAGCTTCATTTTCCTCTTTTTCCCATCTATCATGGAACTAAGCTAGAATTCTTATGTTGCTATAAATTATAACTTGTATAATATTGAGAGTTTTTCTCTCTTTAACATCATGGTGCAGTACCTTTAATTTCAAGAAATCAACTTCATGCACAAGACTATCAACCTTAGCAGCAAGAATATCAAATTTTCCTAAATTTTCCTCAACGGTTTTGTTAAAAGTGGTTTGTGTGCTAATAAAATCCTTAAGAATGACATAAAGATCAGAGGTCACACTTCTACTTTTTGTTGTAGGAATTACCATAAGCATTTCCACAATTAGAAGGATATGGCTTATAATTGTTATTTCCAAAATATTATTCTTACAAGCACTATTGCTGAAGTTATTATTTTTAATAAAGTTCACATCGACATTTTCTTCCTGGGCAACCAGTGAAGCTAAAGGAACATTATATGGATCAATAGGAGCATGGCCATTCTAAATCATAGACATAATAGCATCAACGTTATCACTCAAAGAGTAGATTTCCTCAACAGAATTTACCTTTTTACCTGTTGGAGCTCTTTCGGTGTGCTATTCAGAATAGTTTACCGTCATGGCATCAAGAAACTTTGTTGCAACACCCAAAGTGATGGACATAAAGTCCCCTCCAGCAACCAAATGCAGTAGGTTTCTTGAAGAAAAATTTAATCCTACCTAGAAGCTTTGGATGATCATCCAAGTAGTCAGTCCATGAGTAGGACAATTTTTAACCAATGAATTTATTATTTCCAAAGATTGGGAAACATGCTCATTATCAAATTGCTTAAAGTTCATTATGCCACTTCTCAAACATATGATTTTCGCAGGAGGATAATATTTTTTCCAATGAAAGCATATTTACACTTAGTCCAAGAACCAATACTATTTGTAGGCGAAGATAGCGACCATTCTTTAGCTCTTCCTCTCAAAGAGAAAGAAAATAATTTTAGTTTAATAACATAACCCTGTAATTCTTTATAATTTTGCATATCACATAGCTCAACAAAATTATTAGGGTGAGCAGCAACATCATCAGCAGAAACACTAGAAAATTGCTCTTTCATAAAAATATTTAACATTACAATTTTAATTTCATAGAACTCTACTGTGATTGCAGGAGGAGCAATAGGTGTACACATGAAATCATTGTTGTTGGTGCTAGTGAAGTAACACAACTTAGTGTTCTCAGGATTAATTATTTTAACAAACTTAAAACAAGACAGAAAATAACAAACCAAAAATAAACTAAGTGTAGGATATTTTTTGTGTTTTTGGGTTTTAGAGCAAACAAAGTAAAACAAAAATAAAACAAGCAAAACAAAAAAAGTGCTGGGAAGTGTGAGACTCCCCTATCTGGAGATTCCAGTATCCTTTATGTTGTGCTATTGAAATGGATCTCTATTGGTGCTCCACTTCGCATAGTTTTTCTTAGTCCTGCCTTACTCACTTAGATTTCATCACGGTATCCCCACTTTAATACGCTCGAACCTCGCATCCTCGTTGACCGTTACTTTTGTTTAGTCATTGTTGTTTATTACTTGGCTGAGTGGAATCTTGGAGATATGCCTTAGAGATAATAAGATTCAGTTATTATTCTATATCTAAGGTCATAATTAAGTTTATATCATCATGGTACACCGCCATAGGACTTGAAAATTCAGTTTTCAAATAAAAAAATTGTGCGGATGTGAAGACATAAACAAAAAGGAGTTCATAATATTTTCCGTAATATTAGTTTATGTTTTGTGATATGATCATGTTTTCCTGATCATGGATTTGGTTAAAAATCTAGCAAAACATAATAATTTATTGTTAGGGTAACAATAGTAATGTACCGACCCAAGTATATGATCTTGATAAAAAAAGACTAAACAATTGTAATGTATTTTAGCAAGGTACATATAAAATTGTTATTGACTATAATTCATCAAGAATCTCGTAGATATGGGTGAGAAGAAATGACGATATCAGTAACAAGTTTTATATTTGTTATGATCAAAGAGTTTGTCCCCGCACACGTGTTGCAAATAAGCACAAGTTGTGCAATTCGATTTGTGGTAAGAATTGGAGTAGTATAGGAAATAGGTTCCCTAGTCCTAAAAGGTTACCTCCAACCCTGCTATATATACATGTGTAAGCCCCACGTATAATCTTTGTCAGAAAAGAAAGAAAATAAGAAAGGCTCGATACGAGCCTCTGGCCAAAACGTTTCCGAGCGTGTTGAGTTTCTTGCTCGCGTACGTGACTGCTAGGAAAGCAATGTAGCATAGCTTGTACGTACTCGTGTTGCCTTGGTGATTGTTTCTGTGTGCATACGTGAAGTAGTACTATCAGTTGGGTTGGATATAATCCATCAGCTAGCTCGTACGTGCATCGTGGCAGATTGAGACTTGGTACGTATATATGTGTTCAATATTTTTGGCCTGTAGGTGTCTTGCTTTATGCAATTGTACTATATATATGAGGTACATCTACTCGAAGGAAATATAGACCATGCATTTTTTGTGAGATCGAGGAGCAAGTGTTGTGGCGTTACAATAAGAAAATAGAGGAAGTTGCGGAAGTTGCGGGCTAGGTTATATCCAATGAATATAAAAACATAGGCAGCATCCTTCAATATGAACAAGATTATGAAAAATGTATTTAGGTTCACTCTCATCATGACAAATAGTTTAATTATTACATTACGAAACATTGGAATTTTACTTTTCCAAAATATACATGAAATAAATGATCCAAACCAAGAAGCATGTGGAGCGGTGGAGTTAATAAATAAAATTTGGCATAAGAGTGAACACTAAATGTATGTTTTCCTGACCGCAAGATCATGTTTAACTGCCCCATCTTGTTGTGTGTACATCTTCCTTTGAATAGAGGCAGATTTATTTCCTTGACATCTGTCAGGGAACTCATTAGCAACATCTAAAAAGTACACCCATTAGGATAATACTAAACACATTTCATACTTGATGACCAAGAATTTGTCGATAGCAGTGATATTTGAAAAACATTGTCTCAGATTGTAAGGTTGTTCCTTGAATAACCAGTTTGAGATGTCTTTCATGTGGACCGTTCGTTTGGACGCCACACCCTTGGTGCTTCGACATACACTATTTCTCGGTGTAGTTTCGTTGCTACGCTATCAAGCTAATGTGACAATGCTTATGTAGGGTTTATTTTGTACAAACATAAGTATGCCTTAAAGCTAGGAACTTTGGCTTTTTAGGAGCCATGCCAAAGGTTATGTAATGGATTTCCATGCTAGGTTTTGTTGTTGGGCATGGGTTTAGTGATATTAGTATGTTCATTTTATTTTTGTCCTTTTGGATGTACTGATCATCCTACTTTCCACGATAAAATATACTTCCCTCCGCCTCTCATTATGTGATCGTAATCTATATAGTGCAAACTGTTAGGAATTTAGGCAATTTACGGATTAAATTAATCCAAGTATAAATCATGAACATGCCGTAAACATACTGATACTTAACCATGTTCGTGCATACTAGATTGACAGTAGACACATCTACGCAAACTACCAGTATCGCACACATGGAAATAACAAGAGCAGGGATAAACGTATTATACCCTGACACCGGCCAGTTGGCAGTAGACGTAGCAGTGGCGGCAGCCGCGGCGGCGGCGGCAGCAGCGTTGGCGGCCTCAGCAGCAGCAGCGGCAGCAGCAGCTCGTTTGGCTTCGGTTGCCATGTTGATGACGAGGGCGACGCGGTAGTAGACGAAGTAGATGTACTGTTGACAACGAGGGCGACGCGGTAGTAGACGAAGTAGACGTTCAGCAGCAGCGAGCAGTCGCGTAGGAGACGCTCCCCAAAAACCTAATCGCCCCTCTCCCGTACAGGATCTGGAGAGGCGGGGTTTCGGAGGCCTGCTCTCCCGTCGGCCGTGTACGCGGTAGACGGGATGGGATCACCGGAGGCAGCAACAGAGAGAGGAACGACAGTGGGTGCAGAGCGTATGAGTTGTGTGTTTGTGTCCGCCCAGCGACCTCAATATATAGGCACGGTAGGAGAACGGTCAGCTCACAAATCAATTTGGCGTTTACTACAGCCGTTACCACGTAGTCAATGCGCCGTATAAAGGCATCGGCTCGGCTCATTCCCGCAACCCGTGACGTGACGTGACGAGGCGAGGCGAGGCGAGGCGAGGCGAGGCGAGGCGAGGCGAGGCGAGGCGGGCGGCGGAGGAGGAGGAGCGCGCGTGTGGAACACCTCCACTACTCCTCTCTCTTCATACCAACTCACACTAGTGGGGAGAGAGCTCACCTTATAAACTGGTGCAAAACTCTCCCAACTAGCAATGTGGGAATAAACTCCCACCATTTGCTATGGCAGCATGGGCCTTAGGGATTAAATGGAAATTGCCTAATGGGCCTGCTAGCCTATTCAAATTTCAGCACAAACAATTACTCATTGATCCTTATATGGTTAACTACAACACCAGAATTAACATAGGCGCATTTCAAGGACGAAATAAGAGATAGACCAGTTCATGCTTCTCTTTTGTCAAGATAGCGTGTATGAAATTCCTGATGTATCTCTTCCAAATATTTTGATACCTATATACAGAAGATTAGAATGCAACAAAAAATTGAAATAAATGTTGTAGAATTTCACAAAATAAATGTTATTTCTGGCAATTGGCGATTTATGACGTGCCTAGTCAAAAATATGTCTCCCAAACTGAGCGTTACAGATAGTATCGGAGAACGTTTAGAACTGCTTATTTATCCAAGGGGACTAGACGACTCATATCCATGCAATGAAGCTTATTATTCTAATATACAAATCTCTTCCTATAGAAATAAATTCTGGAATAACTACTCCATTTGAGCCTAGAAATTATGACAATCTCCCTTTTTAATTATCCGATAATAGCATGCGATGCTCTTCTTATGGAAACAAATTTTAGTATAAATCCGCTATTTGCTCGAGTGGCCGAAACAGGTCATCTAGTGTACATAACTAGATTAAGTCGATGTATGTTTATTCTCATTTCTAGATTAACTTTGTAGGGTGATTGAAATACAGAAATTACAAAAACATATAGAGCCTCAATCTAAATTTATTCATAACCATGACCACCATGTGGATCCAATCCACATGTCCTTTCCACCAAGCCATTATATGGTACCAACTATGGTGCGAACCAAACCTACTGAAGCGCTTCTTCAGATAAAGCAAGATATGCCAGTGACAACTTGAGCCGTTGGAAAAAAAAACACCTCTTATTGGGAAGAAACAAAGATATACTGAATATTAGAAAACTTTCTAATATAGTTGCACAAGCTCATGTAATACAAGCACAAAATTGTGCCCTAGATCAAATCGTACCTACGCATAGCATGCTCTGATACCACTACTGCTCTACTATGTAGAATTTTAAAAAAAATACCTACGTAGTCCGCCAGTATCACTAAGCATATAACGATGCATGCCCAATACATGCATTGATCAATATCTCGACTCACCGGGCAGCGGATTTGATGTAGTCATATAAGAGATCTGAACAATCGTAGATCCTCAAAACTAGGCCTAGTTGTTAGGATGTCGTGAAGCCTCCCTCATTAAGGATCACATATGTAATCTCTCTTATGGCGTCCACGCGTACACTCTTGTTAACCCCTCAGCGTTCCGCCATCCAGGACTCGGCACCGATGAAGAGGGACAGCCTTCCGGCGTTTCTAATTGCTAACACTAATCGACTACGATTAGAGCTATATGAATCTGAAAGCTTGTCAACAAATGAGAGAGAATAGCAATTAGAGATAGGTATAATAGAGAGAGGACATGTCAAAACCCAATTAGAAAAAACTGTAATTCAATTAGAGGGGCTCTAATTACAAGCTCAAATTAGATCCTCTAACTCAACTGGAGACTTGAGAGACAATTGCTCACAATATTATGTTTTTTTCTCAAGCCTTAGGGGTCCTTTTATAATTGTAGGGGAGGGGAAACTTTCCAAAGGGAGTAGGAGTACTAGTTGTGCTATGAGGACGGGCTGGCCACACCCCTCTCATAGACCAACTCGGATTGGACAACCCTTTAGTGAGTCCAACTCCACATCTTCCCTCTTTTTTCCTTTTCTCTTTCTTTTTTTTACTTTTCCCCTTCAAAATAATTTATGAACACTTCTGGAATGTTCCATGCGTCGTGCCAGGTGGACCTAGGTCCTACCTGTCAGCCCCCACCAAGTGGTTCGGCCATGGGGCAATTTTTCCCCACTCCGGCACCCCATTCTTGGTTTTTATCTATAACTCTTGTGAAACCTTATGAACCCTATAGATAAAGTCATCGACCATATCTATACACTGATGTTAGACACATATTTCTAACAACGCGGGACATCTCATGTCCTCCGTTATTCTCTCAATCAAAGGTTTGCACGACTTAAGCGTGTGACCCGTAAAGACTCGATAATACACTAACATGTTCGGTAACCTACCAAAATAACCAACATCAGGACCGTGGACGTCCATGATGGCTCATGTGCATTTACGAAAATAAGTGTAAATTATAAGTTACTTATAGCACTTACCGGTTTATTTTCCCATACCAACGATATCACGAGATGAGACAATGTGATCTAGTCTGATCAAACTCTGTGAGCATAACACATATAATCTCGTTACCAATATCGTCCTCTCTTCTCGTCCATATCGCTGATGTCTTTGTGATAAATCATACTCCGTCTAGCTAGACGATTGGCTGACATCCGTGCTACTGAGAGGGCCCAGAGTATATATACATCTATTCTCTAGAGGAGTTAAGTACTAGTCTTGAACAATCTAAGTACTATTAGAATTTTTAGATCATACCCAAATATAACTTATGATCCCCGTTACTTTCGATCAATATCCAAAGTATAACTTTCGATCGTGCGGTCACTACATATTCTCACAGTATAGGAATTATAGTCAACGACAAATTCATATGTACTTTGCTAAACACATTACAATTTTTTTAGTGTTTTTAGCAATATCATATATTTGGGTTGGTTCATTACTACCGTTACCCTAACAATAAAGTTTTATATTTTTCTAGACTTTTAACCAAGTTCATGATGAGGAAAACGTGATCAACTCACAAAGCATAAACTAGTCTTAAGAGATGAAATTAGAAACTTTTGGTTTTTTATATAGTCACACCCGCACAAAGATTTTCCTTTAAAAAATCACTATTCATGTGCTATAGCGGTTGTAGCATATTGTCATAAACCTAATTTTAAACTTGGAAATATAATACAATTTGATTATTATTATCCCTAGGGCATATCTACAAAATAAACATGGTAGAATCCGCACCATTTTATAGTCGTTGGTTATTTCTCTAAATAATGTTGTTTCAGTATCAACCACTAAGCATGCACACTTTGTCAAATATGGAATTGCTAACTCATTTTGACCGCGACTTTGGCACCCATCATTTCATTTCATTTGGAAGGAATGAAATGATGTCATAGTTTCATTTGATTTGGAAAATAAATGACAAGGTTAGGGATAGAAATTTACATAACACATGACATACATTTGCTGGAATTTCAAATGAAATGACATGTCCAATCCCGTGACAACCAAACACGTTTGTCATGGAATTTTCAAATGAATTCTACATATTTGGTCCCAAATGATATGAGCCAAAAGTTCCTTGCAACTTTCTATAAATATGTTGTGTTAATCATGCACTAGAAAGCACTTTCAAGATATTTAGTTAGATCAAATTCTTTGCATCCCCTCTGTCTCTCTTAGTGTACAACGCACGTACTCATATGTCTTCAATTTGACCAAGTAATAAAGCCATACACTATAAAAAAATACCATCATAAACTTTAGGTGTTTTGTTTTCAAATGATATATTTTTTATGTGGTATAATTTATATATATTGGTAAAATTTGCGACCTAGGTTTAAACACATGACTTGTGAAATAAGACGGAGGGAACAAATAAATATGTATAAATTTTTATGAGTATGAATTATAAATATGTGTAAATTATAATGTTAATAAGATACAATTTACTATTTTGAATGATATTTAGTAAAACAATGACATAAATATTAAGTAAAATTGCAAGTTACGTGGTGCCAAAAAATAGGTTGTAAAAGTGTAAGATGATTATAATACCATATAGATAAGTATAAAAGTTTCATATAAATGTATTTATAAGGGCATCTCCAGCCGTCGCGCCCCCCTAGGGCCCAAAACGCCGCTGTTTCGTGGCCGCCGCGGCGCTAAACGGCGCTATTCTGGAACCTGGGGGGGCGCGTTTCCCAGTCGCGTCCCGAGCCCAACAATCGGCCCAAACAACCTGGGGGGGTCGCCGAGGCGCCTGCTTCCACCCTGTCCCTCATCGCCGCCGCCGCAATCGCACCGGCTCACCTCGAGCGCCTGCTGGATCACGCCGTCGTCGTCGGAGTCCTCGTCGAGAATGATCTAGACATTCTCCTTCGGCGGCGGTGGGGGAGGGACGCGGAGGAGAGCCGCGGCCGCGGCGGCCTCACGCTCGCGCGCCGCCTTGCGCTGCTCCACTTCAGCCAGCAGGCGGCGCTGAAGGGTGAGCTCGGCCTCGGTGGTGTCGCGGAGGCTCCACTGGGCGGCGGCGTCGACGTCGAGCGGTTGCAGCGTGTCCAGAGGCAGCTGCTCCGCGACCCTTTGGTCGGGCCACTCGTCCTCGTCTTCGTTGCCGGTGTCCTCCGTCTTCGGTCGAACCACGCGTTGTGGCTCGCCAATGCGGAGCGCGCCGCCGCTGCGCCTGCGGGAGGGCGCTCCGGCGTTCAGAAAAGGGGGGGGGAGGTGGAGAGGGAATGGCCGGCGGAGGAGCTCGACGTCGCAGACGAGGAGGACGCGTCGGACCGTCGCGCCACCCACGGCTGGGTGGCCTCCGGCGGCGGCATCTGGAGACGCGGCTGGTTGCCGCGCTGGATGTGCTGGAGGACCTCCTCCAGGGTCCTGCCAGGGGCGCTCCACCAATTCCGGCGCCCGTGCGAGTTGAAACGGCCCTCGACAGGGCCGTTGTCGTTCAGGGACTCGAGCTCCCGGTTGCGGCGCGCCGCCAGACGCTGCCACCAGAACTGATCCACTCCGGTGAGCGGATAGTTCTCAGGGTTGTCCATTCCGGCGCGCATCTCGTGGATTGCGCGGCGGAACTCCTGGTCGGAGTTGGGAAGGGGAGGGACGGGGACACCGCCGGTGCTGAGCGCCCAGCGGCTCGCCCCCGCGGCGGAGCTAGGGAGGCGCATGTCCGGCGGGCAAGGATAGCCCGCGCGGTACAGCGCCATCGCCTGGCCCCGGCGCAGGTTGTGGCGTGGGAACCCGTTCGCTGCCGCGCCGTCGGACATTGTCGTGGAAGAAGGGGGAAGAAGGGGAGGGGGAGAGATCGCCGGTGTGAAGAATGCGGGGTGAGGCACGCGGCGGGGGGGTTTTATAGCGCGGCGAGCGGCCGGGCATTTACTGCGCGCACCCGTCCCCTCGCTGCCGCCCGCCACGCCATTACGCCGGCAGGCTTTGGGCGGGCGCATGCACTGGGCGGCCGCCACGCCATAAACGCCGGCAGCCTTTGACCGCGCGGAAGCCGAGAAGACGATCACGGGCGGTTTCTGTTCCCGCGCTTTCTCGCCGCGTCGCTGACCGAGCTGGCCCACGCGCGCAGCCGCGCAGTTTCGCCCCCCCAGGCCGAACCCAGCGGGCTGGGTTTGGCCTGGGTGCCGCGGCGCTATTTAGCGCCGAAACGGCGCTATTTGGGCCGCTGGGGGGGTCGAGTGGTGAAGAAGCGGCGCTTTTCGTCGCTTCCGCCGCGAAAAAAACCCCCTGGGGGGCTCTGGGGGGGACGGCTGGAGATGCCCTAATTAACCTCCCTAGGCCCAAAATTCCATTGCACCGGCCCGGTCCTCACAAAGCCTCGCATCTGAATATGGCATGGTGTACTCGTTGTCGTTCCGCGTACATGTGCCGCCATCGGTCGGTGCTCTCCAGGGACGACATGTCTCCGCGGTACTCCGAGCGGAGGCTCAAGTAGCCGCTGGTGGAGATGTTTGCGTCAACGGAGAATGGACACCGGGTGTCGAGGCGTCGTCGCACAGGTGCTTGTCGCCGGACAGAAAGAAGTGGCAGCGGCTACGGGTGAGGACAGTGGGGAGGAGGAAAATCTTGAGCAAAGTTGACATTTCACATGGCGTTTGACTCTTCCATGCGAGACATGTGCGTTCGTCGAGATTGTGTGAGACAACAACCCCTTTTCTGTTCAATCGGGTATAATGTAAGTCGGTCAGATGTATAATGAAATGTAATTTATGAAAAATAGAATAATATGCAACATCAAATTGATTTCACTGGCTGCAACAAGGTGGATCCAAGGTTTAGGGAATTCACTAGAAAAAGGGAACCCTTCCAGGAGGTCACCGTCGCGCGCTGTTCTTGCGACAAGTGTCGTGTTTTCCCATATCATGCACTCTCCACACGTCAAGTGTCTCCTTCTCCTTCCTCGCGGCCCACATGACTGTTTGCATGCGTGGCAAGTGGCAGCACGAGAGAGTTTTGGTGAAATTTTTCTCTTCCCACCCATGGACGAGTGGACACACATTTATTTCGAGATTCGTTTTTCAAAATGAAATATCCCGAGAACCGTATTTCGAAATTATGAACCGTTTTTAATTTTGAGATTTTTGCGTCGAGATTTTCAAAACTAGATCCAATGTTGATAGATTTCGAGAAACTTAATTTTTATACATCCAAAATCAACACGGATGTACGCCCAGTTACACATAGATGTACGCCCAGGTGCACTGACCGAAGTACGTCCCAAGTGTAGTGCTGACGTACACCCACGTGCACAAAGGGTGTACACCAAGCTGTTGTACACCCAGGTGGAGGGCCGACGTACACCCACGTGCATCGCGATGCATGCCCAGACAAATGTACACCCAGGTGCAGTGCTGACGTACGCTCAAGTGCATCGCGGGTGTACGCCCAGGCAGATTTACACCGTGTATACTTTCATAAACAGCGTGTGTATAATTTCAGTAGCAACTTGGATGTACTTTTCAGATACATCGTGTGTATACTTTCAGTAAAAACTTTTGTATATTTTCAGATACAACATGTGTGTAATTTTTAGATTAAGCGTCGTAGGCGCTTTCTTCGAGGAGAAGCCGAGCGGTAGCACGAGGCAACGCCGAGCTGTAGCACGCACTACGACCAATACACGCTTAGACCAATGCGCACAACAAGCTATGTACCTTACCCCCTTCAAGATCTTTATAAATGATTATCGAGGCAAAGCCGAGCCATAAAAAAATATCGAGTCGAAGCGGAGAATCGATATAAACTGCTACTGGATGTATAAACTGCTACCGAAAGTACAAAGTGTATGGAAAAGAGAGTATAAAGTACGAAAAAAATGTTTCTCGAAACATATCAGCATGGGATCTAGTTTTGAAAATCTCGACGCGAGGATCTCAAATTTGAAAATGGTTCGTAATTCCAAAATACGGTTTTCGAGATATTTCATTTCTAAAAAACGAATTCAAAATAAATGCGTGCAACGAAACGTACACGGCTGGTTCGCTCGCTACTTTGTACGCTCCACCCCGCCACGCGTCCATCCCTCGCAGTGGCCTTCCGTAAGCTCGTGAGAGGCCTCCCTTTCTCTAGAGAGACCCAAGGTTTAGTTGTTTCTCACCTTGAGAACATCCGAAACAAATTAGGGCATGCATGCCCCGTGGAGCGAGATGACCCTCTGATGCAAGTAAAATGCATAGATGAATTTTGCATATTTTCACATGGTTTTATATTACATATTGCATCATATAAGTGTATAATTCAATGTTTTATAGTATTTTGGGGTTAAATTACAAAGTCTCTCAAATTTTATGGAATTAACCATGCCTGTCAAAAACCCCGTTTTCTATATTTTTGACGTTTCAGGGGGGCAAACTTCCGCGAAATCACCTGAAAATCTGCGGGGGCCATTTTCTTGGAAGGAGAAGACTTGCGAGCAAAGGATCCACGAGAATTGGGCAAGGAGGTCCAAAAGAGGACCCTCCATGCGGCCAGATTCCTTGGCCGCGTGAGAAGCCCCCTTTTGGCCCCTGTGGCCCCAATTCCTTCCATCTTCGACTTACCGACTCCGTCTTGACCTAAAACCGACTATAAAAAGGGTCCTCCGTACCCTTACGGAGAGGAGCGCCGCCGAAACACCGAAACACCAAAACAAAGACCAGAAGTTCCAGATTGGAGGGGGAAAACTCCGGCGGGCGCCGCCGGTGTGATCTCCTACCCCTCCAACGTCATCTCCATCGACATCTCCATGAAGAGGGAGTAAGCCACCCCAGGGCTATAGGTTTGTGGAAGTAGCACTTGTATCTCTCTCTCTCTATGTGATTTACTAATTAGATCCGTATGAGCTGCCTCACATGATTACGGGCACCGTTGTAATTCCTATGTGGTGGATCTTTTCTATGAGTTATTGAATCTGAGATTGCAATTGTTTCTCTTGAGTTATTTGAGTAGATGTATCTTATGTACCCCGTTCTTATTTGCTAGCTTTGATCAATCTAGTTCTTGAGAGCGTGTGTGGGGTGATGGGTGCATTAGTTGGAGTAACGGGGGATGGCTAGTGATGTGAAAGTGACAGAAGTTCAGCGATCCACTTAGGTTTTGTTAAACCTTTCTTAGTTACCTCACTAGGGATAAAAAGGAGTACCTTGTTACCGGGGATTTGAAGTGACACTAATCAATCTCCATGACTAGATCTAGCAAGTTCTTACTTCAACTTCATGTCACATTGCTTAAAGCTATACTCTGGTTTTTCTTTAATTATCGAGGTGTTATGATTTATTTCGCATCTTGGTGGAGTATAAGAGGGATCGATATGACCGTAGAGATCTCTATGCTAGGACGTGATGCCCATATGAAAGTACTCAATGTTAAACATGTTATTGTAATCTCACATGTAATTCTTTATGTCCACCGTCTACCACTTTATTTGAGAGAATGCAAGTGTGAAACCATGAACCCCAGTCCTATTTTAAATATAAGAAAACACTCTAGTTACTTTGCTGCAATTTACTTTACTTGCACTTTACTTTACTTGCATCTCCAATTCGAATTTACATTATCTCCATCACCACTTGCATCACAAAAATACAAAAACAATCCATTGCATATTTATTTTCTCATTTGCATTTAGTAGTAGATTTAATTATTGCACATTTACTTTCAGTTTTGCATTGCAATTTAGAAGTCTCACACCTTGTGCTTGATAACCACTTGGTGAGGTTGAGGGCACAAAATTCTCTACTTGTTTGCACGATCCTGAGGAAGCTTGGAAGACAACTGCTGAAATACTAGCTCCCCAAGAGTTCGATATAAACCCTCGAGTCACCCTCGTGGAGAAGAAGGCTTGCCACTAGCTACACACTCTGCACTTGGAGTCTCAACCTAGCCATCAAGCATTTTTCTGGCGCCGTTGTCGGGGAGCCATAGGTGAAGGAGTTGTCCAAGGAAGCTCACAAGAAGTCTTTATCACCAACAAAGTGTGCAAACACCTAAGCTTGGGGAGGTTGCACCTACGTGAGTACCGTCTTTTCTATCTCCACCTTCTTTCAAGTAGATTGTTTTCCTTTGCAAGTCCCTAATTTGAATTTAAGAGGGCTCATGTTTAGGCAATGACCACATGTGGTGGTCCGTACAAATAATGTATTAAGTTAAATTCGAACAATGTACATCACTACTGTACATTGCATAGCATAGCATAGTGAAATGGGAAAACTTTAAAGGAGGTTGTCTATGAGGTCTTTGTGTTTAGTTTTTCTATAAGATATATAGCCATCCGTTTATACATTTCTTGTGTTCAGAAAAAAATTATATTTGTTGCCATAAAAAATATTTCATTATTAAAAATTATTTCTTACACCACTATCTCTCAATTACAGGTGAGAATCATTTCATGTGTATATTGGACTTTGGCAATGTTTCATATATTTGCTAGAGTTTAAAAGGTGCCCAATCAATGACAAGATAAGATGACTAATTTTTTTTTGAGCAACACACGGGCATAAAATTAATAGCTATATCATAATTTGAATATCGGTTATAATCAAGAAACCGTGTATAATATTTTAAAGGAGAAAATGCCATCTATTATTGTATTAATGGATGTTTAATTTTTTTGAGAGACATACATAACTGTACTCGGTATTACGGTGCATAAAGTGACGCACGTAGCAACGCACGGGCATTCAACTAGTATCTTTACTATTAAATGGGAGTTCAACGTACGTTGGTACGTCTTACAGACCATCGTTCGCTCCCTCGACCCGCTCGCTCGTCTACCGCGCCCGCGGATGGCCCAATCCCTACCCCTTGACCTGGCCCAACAACCGAGACACAAAAAGCCTTTGTCCTCCGGAGTCACCGAAAGAGCGAGCCAGCAGCCGCCCGACGCCCCGACCCCTCTCCTGTACTGCGTCGCCGCCCTCCCCACTTGACGCCTTTCCGCGCCGCCGCGTGCTCATCTCAGCCACAACGGGTCGAGGTCCCATCGACGCCAGGACTAGGCATCAGGGGCGGCGCCGGGTCAGCATTCTGCGCGCGTTCATCTCAGCCGCATCAGCTCGAGGTCCCATCGGCCTCAACTTCCCAGTGGACCGCCGGCGGCGACCAGATATTTGAGTATCTTCCTCCTTCGCATCTGGATGCCTTCACTCCGGTACGCGAAGCCGCCGTCGCGGTGGGTCGACGGCCACTTCCAGCGGTGGTCTGATGGAACCATCGCCATCCAGGACACCTCTCCGGCACCGTCCCGCTGACGCTCACACCCTGCCCCACCTCCCATTCCTTAACGAGCCCTTCGTGTTTCAATTTATTTTGGGATTAATTTCGCTCAAGAGTTGCAGCCTTCTTTTTGTAGACAACTTACTCTGAAGGTATCCTTGTCAAGTTCTTCCATAAGCTCTTGTGATCTGCTGAGAGATTCCATGTATTCACGCATTACTTTCAGTTAAGTTTATAGTTTGGTATCTGATCATGCAAGAAGCATGGTTACATGATTTAGTTTTATTGTCTAAACTGAAGATACTTACTATTGGAGAGTTCTCTCGGGCTAATACGGCCCCTCGTAGATTTAGTAAATTGGCCAGTATCCATTGATGTCTTGAATTAAATTAACTTTTCCCTGTTTAATTTTGCCAATTTTTCCTTACGTGTACTACTTTTCTTGGACCTTACATGTATAGTCTGTAATGGAAGGCACATTTGTTTTCACCTTCAAATTGACAAAAACATAAGGTTGTTCTCATGCAGAATAAGAAAACCGGAGACTCGTGTGACGCCCCGAGATCGGGCACTATGCAGATTTCAGCATTTCCGCCAAATCCGCATAATAACCGATTCCGGGTTGCCATTTATGATAACATTACAATAGTTCACGAATATTCCACAATTACAACAGAACAGATAGATACAAGACGACTCAAACGAGCCAAGGATACAACTGATACAATACAAAGATCCAAATAACAGCAGAAGAAAACAACAAGGTGTCCGGCTACGGACAAGATCCAAATTGGACTAAGAGTCCTGAAGATAACCGAAGGCGTCCAATCCCTGCCCAGGCCAAGCCGGAGGGATTCCCAAGCTAACGTTGTCAGACTTCAAACCTGTTGACTGCAATGTTGAATATGTAGCCACGAAAATGAATTCGTGGGTCAGTACGGTTAAGTACTGGCAAGGGGATAAAAACCCATACTGACAAGATACCGGCGTCACCAGTCATCACAAGATACAAATACTTTGGGTACAACAGAAAGAAAGGGATTATTGCAAAGAAGCGGCAGCGGGCTGCACTAACCAACTACAGAGAGATACTACAACTTCCGGCTAACAGAAAGAAGATAAGATCGAGTATTGTAACCAACTGAAAGATAACTTTAAACAAACCCATCCTGGATCTCGCCCCTTATCCTAAGAAGCAATCCGAGGATCACTCACACAGTTGGATTAAGGTGAATCAAGTTATTGTGTCAATAAACCTATTACTAGTCAAGTTGTTATTCATTGGGTGTAATATGGTTAATCATTATGTTCAAGTTGTCCTGAGTACTTGTTAGCCAGTACTTTCACCAAGTCAACCATAACCGCGGAAAACACAGCTTCTCGAGAAGATTTAACCCTGCAGGGATGCACCAATTTAGCCGTACACGTATGAATAACCCGCCAGATGGAACGGCCGTTCCACCAAGCGGGGCACTCAACACAACCCAACCCTTCTTCGCATCAAGCCCAAAGCACCACGTGTTGTGCGTGCGCGGCTAATCGAGCCCCCGAAGAAAAGGGGACCCTCATAGCACTGGAAGACCACGCCGCCCTAAATGCCGACTACGAAAGTTCCACCCGGGTACCAAGGGCTCGCAAGATCATGCATGCAGCAAATGGAACACCCGAACTAAATGTAGCGATTTGGACGAGATGCGAATCGAGTCAAGTTGAGGGGGGCGCCCATACTCGCTTCCCACATGCGGGTAGTGCGCTCATCATGGATCAGTAGACAAGACTCTTTTCCTAATTAGGGGTCGACACTAGCAGGCCTCAAAACCACCCATGGGCCTCCTGCCGGTGCCTTATCATCAAGTTTATTATTACCATTAGCATTAACAGGATTGATTGATTAATATCGAGCCCCCCGGTACAATAATAAGATAGTAAAAGGAGTAACCGACAACAGACTTGAGCAAAAGCAACCCTAAGCATGCAACTACGAGACGAGGGCCAACAGGGTAAACAAACAACAGTTAATAGGAAGTGGAAGGAAGGCTATATCGTGGCTGCAAGGTAACATACGATAGGATCGAGACTCAAGCATCGAAACAAAAGGCTAGAATAAGAACAACGGGAAGAATCGGTAACAAGTGATGAAAGGCAGCCATAAGTAGCAAGTGAGTATACTTGCCTGAGATCCCGCAAGGTAGCAGAACTTGTCGTTGCTCACATCATCTCAACGTCCTATCCGCGAAGAAGCAACGAACTAAAAGAAACACCGGATGCAACAATTACTACTACGGCAAAAGATCCAGCATGATCCTAGTTTATATGCATGACATGGCAAGATGCAACAGTGGAAACAACTTAAGCAATTTAATCGGAACCGGAGTCCGGAGAAATAGGAATTGGTTCAAGTTGTTTAGGTAACCATCAATTTAAATGTTGATTAGCATGGCAAACAATAAAGTAGATGAGTTAGGCAATTTAAATGGAAGGGGCAACAGCTGGAAATAATTAGCCCACACGTTCCATATGTTGTCGTATAGGTGAACATGCATAACAAGATCTAAAATGCACAAGATAAGATGCAAACAGAGACATGAATGGCATGAACATGTTAAGGACATGAAGCTGATTGGAAAACATATTTTATTGGTTTGATTTGGAATTAAAATGAATTAGTTATGAATTTTGGCAATTTAAATTGCATTAAATAAGAGGTGAAACAATTATCCAATTTAATTGTTGCAAACCAGAAAACAAAGTTGATATCCAAGTGTGGCATGTGATTTTGGATGAAAAACATGTTTTGGGTATTTAATTTGGAGCAACCATTTGAAAGTTATTAATTATGCCATTTAATTAACCAATTTAAGGATTATTAAATAACATTAATTTTAATTGCCCAAATTGCAAAACAAAGTTGATAAACAGAAAGTACTTTGAATTTGGACTGAAAAACATATTTGATTTGTGTTATTTGAATTAGGTATGAATTAATTATGGAATTAACCAAATTGGAAAAGAATTGTTTGAGTTTGAAATTTGAAACAATTTGAATTGCCCAAAACAGTGCACAAACTGCAAATTTAGAAAGTACAGGAAATTTGGAGTAGAATACATATAAAGTTTGTATCGTTTGGGTTTGTGGTTTGAAATTTATGAGCATTTGAAGTTTGGGGTTTTAATTGCAAAGGACAGGGACGTGGTTGTGAGGGAAAAACAGTAGGGAGGGGCTTTGTTGCAAAAACTGGAAGGACAGGGGTCCTGCTGCGAAATCTGCCACCAGATC
Source organism: Alopecurus myosuroides (assembly GCA_028641055.1). Taxonomy (NCBI): domain Eukaryota; kingdom Viridiplantae; phylum Streptophyta; class Magnoliopsida; order Poales; family Poaceae; genus Alopecurus; species Alopecurus myosuroides. The sequence continues at coordinate 85,302,374 of CM054059.1, read as the reverse complement.
TTGATCTGGCGCAGATCCACAGCCACCCCAGACGATGACAGGCGGGCCCGGGGGCCACGCAGGCGCCACGGGGCGCGGGTGGAAGGTGACGTGGCTACGGGGGTCACTGACCCGTGGGCCTACCCCCGCGCGCGGTGAAAAAAATGAAGAAAAAGGCCGCGGCCGTGGGGATTCGATCCCGCGGTCGACTGCTCCCGCGCGGGCGCTCACTGCCGCTGCGCTGAGCTGCGGTTTCTGAAAGTTACCGTGTCTGACAGAAGATAAGGTAGATCGACGCCCGTTAACTGAATTTTTGAACAGGAACGAGATGCAGGTTCAGGCACGCACGCACAGACTGAGATACAGAGAGGGGGATCGATCGACGGCGGTTCTCCGGTGGTGCACGACGGGGCGGTGGTGTGTGCGTGTGTGGATGACCGTGATGCAGAGAGAGGGCACGGTGGGGGAGAGGAAAAGGAGGCGCTCACCTGCGCTGGTCGCGGAAGCAGGAAGGCGGGGATGGTGGCGTCGGTGGTGGTCGCCGGCGGCGGAAACGGAGGCGTGCAAAGCGGCCGTTGCTCCTCCGGCCTCGATGCCTTCGGCAAAGAGGAAGGCCAGGCCACGGTGGCTCCATTCCCGTGGCTGGCTTGGCCTGAGGAGGAACGTGGCGAGGGGATGGTGGCGGTGTCTGACGGCGGTGTGGTGATCGGCTGGGTTCAGAAACAGAGGGAGATCGGGGAGGGAGGAAGGAGGACTTGGCGGCGCGGCGGATGGGACTAGGGTTAGCTAGGCTAGGGCAGAGGGTAGGTGGGTGGTTATATGGGGATTGGGGCTTGGTACGGAGCAGCATCGGAGGGGGGGGAGCTGATCGGGTGGTGGTGGAGCGATCGTACAGGAAATGACGTGAGGTTGAAGAAGACGACAGGAAGGAGAGGGGTACTGGGCCAGGAAAGAATAGGTGGGCTGGGGGAGAAAAGAAAGGAGATGGGCTGTCTCTCTCCTTTGCTATTTTTTTTTCCTTTTGATTTTTTTTGGTAAAGGAATGAAAGGGAGAGAGAGAAAGGATTTGGGGGTTTTTCTTTTAGGAATTGTGGGTGTTAATTTTCCAAAACAACAATTAAAGCAAGAGTTAACATTATTTCACAATTTTGAAAATTTAATTTGGTTTAAAGTTTTTAGTTGAATTTTCCCAATAGAGTTTGGGATTTTGATTTGATAATTAGGTTTTAGTAATTTGCAAAACAACAACAACAAGGTAGTTTAAATTTAATTTCAACAACTTGAATTATTAATGTGATATTAAATTGTTAGGTGATTTTCAAATAGGGTTTGGGTTGGAATTTTGAAATTGGAAATTTTGAAACAAGGTGTGAAAGTTTAAATGGTTTTGAATTTGAGTTGTGATGCAAACATGGTGCAATGCAATGTGATGCATATGATGCAAGCAAAAAAAAAAGAAAACAAACAACTCTCTATTAGGGTAACACCCCAGGTGTTACAGACGACACCACTAACAAGGGATTGCGCCCTCGCAATCCACCTGCTAACCCGGGAGGGGAAAGAAGTTCGACTATCGATTCTTCGTGCTTCCAGTTGATCTCCTCGACACCACAAACAAGAGATTCTTGCTCGGAGTGACGACGATGTTCTTCCACCAGGAACCTTCCGATGATCGAACCTATTAGGTTAAAGGCTCAGAAAACGTCCACCCACGTAGGATCCTAACACTTTGAAAGATTGAGTACGAGAGTAGACTCCAAAACAAATGAGATAGAAGGAGAAATAGAATAGAGATAAGGAGAAAACAAGAATCGTATTGAGATATTTTCCAAAATAGTTTAGCAGAATAGTTTTTGACACTCTAGAAACAACGACCGTTAGCGAGGTTAACCTACAGGCTTTGCGGACCCGTTGCTTCGATAACCATTCGTATCGAACCAATCTCGCGAATCGGAACCAAGGCTCTGATACCATTTGTGACGCCCCGAGATCGGGCACTATGCAGATTTCAGCATTTCCGCCAAATCCGCATAATAACCGATTCTGGGTTGCCATTTATGATAACATTACAATAGTTCACGAATATTCCACAATTACAACAGAACAGATAGATACAAGACGACTCAAACGAGCCAAGGATACAACTGATACAATACAAAGATCCAAATAACAGCGGAAGAAAACAACAAGGTGTCCGGCTACGGACAAGATCCAAATTGGACTAAGAGTCCTGAAGATAACCGAAGGCGTCCAATCCCTGCCCAGGCCAAGCCGGAGGGATTCCCAAGCTAACGTCGTCAGACTTCAAACCTGTTGACTGCAATGTTGAATATGCAGCCACGAAAATGAATTCGTGGGTCAGTACGGTTAAGTACTGGCAAGGGGATAAAAACCCATACTGACAAGATACCGGCGTCACCAGTCATCACAAGATACAAATACTTTGGGTACAACAGAAAGAAAGGGATTATTGCAAAGAAGCGGCAGCGGGCTGCACTAACCAACTACAGAGAGATACTACAACTTCCGGCTAACAGAAAGAAGATAAGATCGAGTATTGTAACCAACTGAAAGATAACTTCAAACAAACCCATCCTGGATCTCGCCCCTTATCCTAAGAAGCAATCCGAGGATCGCTCACACAGTTGGATTAAGGTGAATCAAGTTATTGTGTCAATAAACCTATTACTAGTCAAGTTGTTATTCATTGGGTGTAATATGGTTAATCATTATGTTCAAGTTGTCCTGAGTACTTGTTAGCCAGTACTTTCACCAAGTCAACCATAACCGCGGAAAACACGGCTTCTCGAGAAGATTTAACCCTGCAGGGATGCACCAATTTAGCCGTACACGTATGAATAACCCGCTAGATGGAACGGCCGTTCCACCAAGCGGGGCACTCAACACAACCCAACCCTTCTTCGCATCAAGCCCAAAGCACCACGTGTTGTGCGTGCGCGGCTAATCGAGCCCCCGGAGAAAAGGGGACCCTCATAGCACTGGAAGACTACGCCGCCCTAAATGCCGACTACGAAAGTTCCACCCGGGTACCAAGGGCTCGCAAGACCATGCAAGCATCAAATGGAACACCCGAACTAAATGTAGCGATTTGGACGAGATGCGAAACGAGTCAAGTTGAGGGGGGGCGCCCATACTCGCTTCCCACATGCGGGTAGTGCGCTCATCATGGATCAGTAGACAAGACTCTTTTCCTAATTAGGGGTCGACACTAGCAGGCCTCAAAACCACCCATGGGCCTCCTGCCGGTGCCTTATCATCAAGTTTATTATTACCATTAGCATTAACAGGATTGATTGATTAATATCGAGCCCCCCGGTACAATAATAAGATAGTAAAAGGAGTAACCGACAACAGACTCGAGCAAAAGCAACCCTAAGCATGCAACTACGAGACGAGGGCCAACAGGGTAAACAAACAACAGTTAATAGGAAGTGGAAGGAAGGCTATATCATGGCTGCAAGGTAACATACGATAGGATCGAGACTCAAGCATCGAAACAAAAGGCTAGAATAAGAACAATGGGAAGAATCGGTAACAAGTGATGAAAGGCAGCCATAAGTAGCAAGTGAGTATACTTGCCTGAGATCCCGCAAGGTAGCAGAACTTGTCGTTGCTCACATCATCTCAACGTCCTATCCGCGAAGAAGCAACGAACTAAAAGAAACACCGGATGCAACAATTACTACTACGGCAAAAGATCCAGCATGATCCTAATTTATATGCATGACATGGCAAGATGCAACAGTGGAAACAACTTAAGCAATTTAATCGGAACCGGAGTCCGGAGAAATAGGAATTGGTTCAAGTTGTTTAGGTAACCATTAATTTAAATGTTGATTAGCATGGCAAACAATAAAGTAGATGAGTTAGGCAATTTAAATGGAAGGGGCAACAGCTGGAAATAATTAGCCCACACGTTCCATATGTTGTCGTATAGGTGAACATGCATAACAAGATCTAATATGCACAAGATAAGATGCAAACAGAGATATGAATGGCATGAACATGTTAAGGACATGAAGCTGATTGGAAAACATATTTTATTGGTTTGATTTGGAATTAAAATGAATTAGTTATGAATTTTGGCAATTTAAATTGCATTAAATAAGAGGTGAAACAATTATCCAATTTAATTGTTGCAAACCAGAAAACAAAGTTTATATCCAAGTGTGGCATGTGATTTTGGATGAAAAACATGTTTTGGGTATTTAATTTGGAGCAACCATTTGAAAGTTATTAATTATGCCATTTAATTAACCAATTTAAGGATTATTAAATAACATTAATTTTAATTGCCCAAATTGCAAAACAAAGTTGATAAACAGAAAGTACTTTGAATTTGGACTGAAAAACATATTTGATTTGTGTTATTTGAATTAGGTATGAATTAATTATGGAATTAACCAAATTGGAAAAGAATTGTTTGAGTTTGAAATTTGAAACAATTTGAATTGCCCAAAACAGTGCACAAACTGCAAATTTAGAAAGTACAGGAAATTTGGAGTAGAATACATATAAAGTTTGTATCGTTTGGGTTTGTGGTTTGAAATTTATGAGCATTTGAAGTTTAGGGTTTTAATTGCAAAGGACAGGGACGTGGTTGTGAGGGAAAAACAGTAGGGAGGGGCTTTGTTGCAAAAACTGGAAGGACAGGGGTCCTGCTGCGAAATGTGCCACCAGATCTGGATCTGGCGCAGATCCACAGCCACCCCAGACGATGACAGGCGGGCCCGGGGGCCACGCAGGCGCCACGGGGCGCGGGTGGAAGGTGACGTGGCTACGGGGGTCACTGACCCGTGGGCCTACCCCCGCGCGCGGTGAAAAAAATGAAGAAAAAGGCCGCGGCCGTGGGGATTCGATCCCGCGGTAGACTGCTCCCGCGCGGGCGCTCACTGCCGCTGCGCTGAGCTGCGGTTTCTGAAAGTTACCGTGTCTGACAAAAGATAAGGTAGATCGACGCCCGTTAACTGAATTTTTGAACAGGAACGAGATGCAGGTTCAGGCACGCACGCACAGACTGAGATACAGAGAGGGGGATCGATCGACGGCGGTTCTCCGGTGGTGCACGACGGGGCGATGGTGTGTGCGTGTGTGGATGACCGTGATGCAGAGAGAGGGCACGGTGGGGGAGAGGAAAAGGAGGCGCTCACCTGCGCTGGTCGCGGAAGCAGGAAGGCGGGGATGGTTGCGTCGGTGGTGGTCGCCGGCGGCGGAAACGGAGGCGTGCGAAGCGGCCGTTGCTCCTCCGGCCTCGATGCCTTCGGCGAAGAAGAAGGCCAGGCCACGGTGGCTCCATTCCCGTGGCTGGCTTGGCCTGAGGAGGAACGTGGCGAGGGGATGGTGGCGGTGTCTGACGGCGGTGTGGTGATCGGCTGGGTTCAGAAACAGAGGGAGATCGGGGACGAAGGAAGGAGGACTTGGCGGCGCGGCGGATGGGACTAGGGTTAGCTAGGCTAGGGCAGAGGGTAGGTGGGTGGTTATATGGGGATTGGGGCTTGGTACGGAGCAGCATCGGACGGGGGGAGCTGATCGGGTGGTGGTGGAGCGATCGTACAGGAGATGACGTGAGGTTGAAGAAGACGACAGAAAGGAGAGGGGTACTGGGCCAGGAAAGAATAGGTGGGCTGGGGGAGAAAAGAAAGGAGATGGGCTGTCTCTCTCCTTTGCTATTTTTTTTTTCTTTTGATTTTTTTTTTTTGGTAAAGGCATGAAAGGGAGAGAGAGAAAGGATTTGGGGGTTTTTCTTTTAGGAATTGTGGGTGTTAATTTTCCAAAACAACAATTAAAGCAAGAGTTAACATTATTTCACAATTTTGAAAATTTAATTTGGTTTAAAGTTTTTAGTTGAATTTTCCCAATAGAGTTTGGGATTTTGATTTGATAATTAGATTTTAGTAATTTGCAAAACAACAACAACAAGGTAGTTTAAATTTAATTTCAACAACTTGAATTATTAATGTGATATTAAATTGTTAGGTGATTTTCAAATAGGGTTTGGGTTGGAATTTTGAAATTGGAAATTTTGAAACAAGGTGTGAAAGTTTAAATGGTTTTGAATTTGAGTTGTGATGCAAACATGGTGCAATGCAATGTGATGCATATGATGCAAGCAAAAAAAAAAGAAAACAAACAACTCTCTATTAGGGTAACACCCCAGGTGTTACAACTCGCATTTTGGTTAGCGGAATGAAAGTGAATGATCTATCAAGAGGACATATTCTGGATTCCGGAAATAGCCATCTGGTGTAGACATGCAGTGCATGGTGTTGTGCAGTTTGATACAACTCAGAATCAAACTATACCCAGTGATGAAGATAACACAATTAAGTTTTGGGATGTTGATCATACCAACATGCTTGTGCTCAGAATTCTCATCATGGAAATATCATCAAGGTTTGGCAAAATACTGATGTTGCCAATTGTGAAATATCATCACGTTATCTATGGCAGTTTAGCAATTGGCATTGTGGTCGAACTTAGCAAAAGAGAACTTAAAACTAAAATCAAGAGCACAACATTACTTAGTGTAAAAATTATAGTTGTCCTAGACTAGAAAACTCTATTTTCTATTTAGCCTGCCATTGAGCAGATTTTGTATCTCGGTATGCTGATTGTTGTGTTCTTTTGTTCTTCTTACAATCCATCTCGCAAATGCAGAACAAAAAGATGGACCATTGGATCGTTAGCTGCTGCCTCACCTTTGCTCCTAACCTTGGCCATGACGTTCTGCATTTGCCATGTCACCATACACCAGGAACATGTGTCATCAGATCATGCAATTCCATTTTCTAATTTTTAACACTTATTAGAAGAGAAGGATTCATCATGCACGTTTCTTAATTTTTTTTTCCAACTACTGTAGGATGACATTGAGATGTGGCTGACGTTCCATGCTTAGCTCAAAGAGAAATGAAAATCCGGAACGACGATGTGATTGTTGATTTTTTTTTTTGAGTTGGACTGCTAAATAGATGGTTGTTCTGTCTCCATGCTTGATTTTTCTTTCTTTTCTTCATCTAGTTGTACCACGGGGTGTACCGCCTAAAGCCGTGCACCGCCGGTTCCTCTTCGGCCCGTCCCCACCGCCCTCAGGAGCTCGCCTCCGGCCACCTCGATGAGCTCCTCCAAATAAGAAATCTTCTTTTTGGGATGTGGATGAGTTCCAATTGCAGGCTACCTCTTGTGCCGCTCCGGCTCACCTCTCGAGCGGCTGTTTGCCTTGCAGATTGATCTAATTGTTTTTACTTCATCCACATCTTCCAGCTTGTGAATTTGGCTAGGATAAAAATTTGTTGTGTGGCTGTAATATTGTAACTCGTTTTTGTACTATGATCTACGAGGAGTGTCTTTAAATCTGATGTTTTGTAGGCTATGGTTGCATGCCTTTTCAGAAAAAAGGAGGACAATGAAGAGGAAGTTCAGAAGGGTGGATGGTGGTGCGAGTGAGGCGGAGATGTGGAACACATGTCAGGAATTGTCTTCCTCTAACTTGAGCGCACACGGCATTGGATAAGATGATATGATTGTAGACATGAAGGCCAATGATATTGTCACGGTGAGCTCGCAGTCGCAATGAATTTATCAGCCTTGAACTGTTGAGAAGGTTAGTCGTGGATTTGATTCCTAGAGGTGTTTCCTCAACTATATGTGCAACATCTCCTTCTTCCTTTGATATACTGTGTATAGTCTTCTCTGTTAATATTTCTTTTTTCTTTCTTCAGTTGTTGTGTGGCTGTAATATTGTAACTCGTTTTTGTACTATGATCTACGAGGAGTGTCTTTAAATCTGATGTTTTGTTGGCTATGGTTGCATGCCTTTTCAGAAAAAGGAGGACAATGAAGAGGAAGTTCTGAAGGGTGGATGGTAGTGCGAGTGAGGCGGAGATGTGGAACACATGTCAGGAATTGTCTTCCTCTAACTCGAGCGCACACGGCATTGAATAAGATGATATGATTGTAGACATGGAGGCCAATGATATTGTCGCGGTAGCAGCTCGCGGTCGCAATGAATTTATCAGCCTTGAACTGTTGAGAAGGTTAGTCGTGGCTTTGATTCCTAGAGGTGTTTCCTCAATATAGTTGTGTGCAACATCTCCTTCTTCCTTTGATATACTGTGTATAGTCTTCTCTGTAAATATTTCTTTTCTCTTTCTTCAGTATTAGTGTATAGAGATTTTATATTAGAGGAGATTGAGATGGGAGTGAAGGGGGCAAAACGCTTCATGGTAGAACTTTGGGAATCTGTCTGTACTTACATGTTTGGTACGGGTACATCTGTGATAAGCACGCTATACTGATGATCAATAGCTCACTTAGTTCTCTATTTTTAAGGTTGGTAGAAAACTAGACACTTGGAATGCTTGGAAAGATTTATCGCTAAAACATCATTACTTTGATCGTGCAAGCTAGCTATAAGAAAAGGCAATACCTTATATATATTCAATCAGATTCAGGCTTTCTATGCTAATTTGTTGAATACATGCAGATTGGTTTTTAGGAGGTGGTACAGCAAATGGAAACAGTGGGAGTAGTCACAATAAAATTCTCTTTTTGCTATCAAGTATCATTGCAATGCTACTCCAAGTCAGCAATCTTCATTCTCCGCACACCATTACTGTTCAAGTGATGCACCATTTCGGAAAGATAACTTGGAGCTCTCCATGTAAAGCAAAGAGTTGCTGCTTTCATACCTTCCTAAGGGTATGAAATTAAGTGCAAAAGAATGCAACCGAGATAAATTAATTTAAAGTTTGGTACATTATCTGTCCGATATTCCTGACAAACTGTGACATTTCCTTGTAAGCTTGTAGAATAATGTTTCCTCTATTGTCCTCATAAGAATTCAGGATAGTTTGTCTGTTCTTATACTAGGATATAGGTATTTGTTACGATTTTTTTTTAGTACTCTAAAAGTGCTATAAGGATCCTTCATTTGTGACGGAAAGTGCTTGCCCCTTCTCTGTGTTGGTCTGGAGTAATTGCCCCTTCTTAAGTTTGGTTTTCCTAAGTGTTTTTTACTTCTGTAAAAAATATATCTCATTCCAATGTGCTCATTTCTACATATTTTGTGGCAGGAGCCTAAAAGGTATGCAATTGACCTCATAGTGCCTCCGAAAACTAAGATTACATGGGTATATATATTGCTTGCCGTGTATACAATGCTCACAATCGAGACGTCAATGCTTATTTATAGCTCTAACTTATTACCCTCGAATTATTTGTGTAAATGTTACCATGTATATTGGTGTAGTCAGAAAATGATGGATAATAATTCATATAAACGGTTTTTAAGCCTTATATGAGTTTAGCTTTTCTTATGTATATTCTAACACGATTTATAGCATATACATGGAGAATTAAACAAACAGAGGTTTGTACAACAATCACTTTGCAATTTCCGCAGTTTAATATTTATTATACATACAGAAATCTTAAAGGTGTTGGTTTATGCTTGGCATTCCATCATTAATTCAGTTATAATGTGCATGGTATTTGTTTTCTATGGGTTTGTTGTGTTTTGGTCCAGATTGCGGTCAATTCGACGAGCTGGCTGACTTTGCCAGCAAGGCTAAATTGACGGAAAATATATGTAAATCATGTTTTAGTTAAAGTCCTTCTTTCAATTCACCTAATTTAGTTTACTTTAGAGCTGTTGTCGGTAAGATTTGGGTCCTACAAAAAAAATGGGCCATACGCTCCACTTGATTACAGAATCCTGGGGCATCTTTTTGTTGAGTTTCTATCTTTTTTGGCGGCTCGTTACGTGTGAGAAAAACATTGGAAGTCCCGTACGCCATTTGATCCATCATCGTGGAGTTGGAGTGCTCGGTGTCGCGTCCCCCGGTCGATCGGCGAGATAGTTGTTGTTGCTGAGAATGGTGGTGCTACTGTACTGTGAGTAGCCAGTGCACTGGCAATGTATCCACGAATCAGTGCTATTGTCATTTAGGTTTGTTGGAGTATCCTGTTATGTTCGGATATTTGCATTGAAGTTAGAATTTCGGTTCTTAGTTTTGTATCTAACAGTACTAGATTAGATTAAAATAGTTGTTGCATGAGGCAATTCTTTCCGGTCGACCTATTATGGCCCTTATTTCCTTTGCAAGTCCCTAATTTGAATTTAAGAGGGCTCATGTTCAGGCAATGACCACGTGTGGTGGTCCGTACAAATAATGTATTAAGTTAAATTCGAACAATATACATCACTACTGTACATTGCATAGCATAGCATAGTGAAATGGGAAAACTTTAAAGGAGGTTGTCTATGAGGTCTTTGTGTTTAGTTTTTCTATAAGATATATAGCCATCTGTTTATACATCTCTTGTGTTCAGAAAAAAATTATATTTGTTGCCATAAAAAATATTTCATTATTACACCACTATCTCTCAATTATAGGTGAGAATCATTTCATGTGTATATTGGACTTTGGCAATGTTTCATATATTTGCTAGAGTTTAAAAGGTGCCCAATCAATGACAAGATAAGATGACTAATTTTTTTTTGAGCAACAGACGGGCATAAAATTAATAGCTATATCATAATTTGAATATCGGTTATAATCAAGAAACCGTGTATATTATTTTAAAGGAGAAAATGCCATCTATTATTGTATTAATGGATGTTTAATTTTTTTGAGAGACATACATAATTGTACTCGGTATTACGGTGCATAAAGTGACGCACGTAGCAACGCACGGGCATTCAACTAGTATCTTTACTATTAAATGGGAGTTCAACGTACGTTGGTACGTCTTACAGACCATCGTTCGCTCCCTCGACCCGCTCGCTCGTCTACCGCGCCCGCGGATGGCCCAATCCCTGCCCCTTGACCTGGCCCAACAACCGAGACACAAAAAGCCTTTGTCCTCCGGAGTCACCGAAAGAGCGAGCCAGCAGCCGCCCGACGCCCCGACCCCTCTCCTGTACTGCGCCGCCGCCCTCCCCACTTGACGCCTTTCCGCGCCGCCGCGTGCTCATCTCAGCCACAACGGGTCGAGGTCCCATCGGCGCCAGGACTAGGCATCAGGGGCGGCGCCGGGTCAGCATTCTGCGCGCGTTCATCTCAGCCGCATCAGCTCGAGGTCCCATCGGCCTCAACTTCCCAGTGGACCGCCGGCGGCGACCAGATATGTGAGTATCTTCCTCCTTCGCATCTGGATGCCTTCGCTCCGGTACGCGAAGCCGCCGCCGCGGTGGGTCGACGGCCACTTCCAGCGGTGGTCTGATGGAACCATCGCCATCCAGGACACCTCTCCGGCACCGTCCCGCTGACGCTCACACCCTGCCCCACCTCCCATTCCTTAACGAGCCCTTCGTGTTTCATTTTATTTTGGGATTAATTTCGCTCAAGAGTTGCAGCCTTCTTTTTGTAGACAACTTACCCTGAAGGTATCCTTGTCAAGTTCTTCCACAAGCTCTTGTGATCTGCTGAGAGATTCCATGTATTCACGCATTACTTTCAGTTAAGTTTATAGTTTGGTATCTGATCATGCAAGAAGCATTGTTACATGATTTAGTTTTATTGTCTAAACTGAAGATACTTACTATTGGAGAGTTCTCTCGGGCTAATACGGCCCCTCGTAGATTTAGTAAATTAGCCAGTATCCATTGATGTCTTGAATTAAATTAACTTTTCCCTGTTTAATTTTGCCAATTTTTCCTTACGTGTACTACTTTTCTTGGACCTTACATGTATAGTCTGTAATGGAAGGCACATTTGTTTTCACCTTCAAATTGACAAAAACATAAGGTTGTTCTCATGCAGAATAAGAAAACCGGAGACTCGCATTTTGGTTAGCGGAATGAAAGTGAATGATCTATCAAGAGGACATATTCTGGATTCCGGAAATAGCCATCTGGTGTAGACATGCAGTGCATGGTGTTGTGCAGTTTGATACAACTCAGAATCAAACTATACCCAGTGATGAAGATAACACAATTAAGTTTTGGGATGTTGATCATACCAACATGCTTGTGCTCAGAATTCTCATCATGGAAATATCATCAAGGTTGGGCAAAATACTATGTCTGCTTATCCTATTTCACACAACTGATGTTGCCAATTGTGAAATATCATCACGTTATCTATGGCAGTTTAGCAATTGGCATTGTGGTCGAACTTAGCAAAAGAGAACTTAAAACTGAAATCAAGAGCACAACATTACTTAGTGTAAAAATTATAGTTGTCCTAGACTAGAAAACTCTATTTTCTATTTAGCCTGCCATTGAGCAGATTTTGTATCTCGATATGCTGATTGTTGTGTTCTTTTGTTCTTCTTACAATCCATCTCGCAAATGCAGAACAAAAAGATGGACCATTGGATCGTTAGCTGCTGCCTCACCTTTGCTCCTAACCTTGGCCATGACGTTCTGCATTTGCCATCTCACCATACACCAGGAACATGTGTCATCAGATCATGCAATTCCATTTTCTAATTTTTAACACTGATTAGAAGAGAAGGATTCATCATGCATGTTTCTTAATTTTTTATTTTTTTCCAACTACTGTAGGATGACATTGAGATGTGGCTGACGTTCCATGCTTAGCTCAAAGAGAAATGAAAATCCGGAACGACGATGTGATTGTTGATTTTTTTTTAGTTGGACTGCTAAATAGATGGTTGTTCTGTCTCCATGCTTGATTTTTCTTTCTTTTCTTCATCTAGCTGTACCACGGGGTGTACCGCCTAAAGCCGTGCACCACGGGTTCCTCTTCGGCCCGTCCCCACCGCCCTCAGGAGCTCGCCTCCGGCCACCTCGATGAGCTCCTCCAAATAAGAAATCTTCTTTTTGCGGATGTGGATGAGTTCCAATTGCAGACTACCTCTTGTGCCGCTCCGGCTCACCTCTCAAGCGGCTGTTTGCCTTGCAGATTGATCTAATTGTTTTTACTTCATCCACATCTTCCAGCTTGTGAATTTGGCTAGGATAAAAATTTGTTGTGTGGCTGTAATATTGTAACTCGTTTTTGTACTATGATCTACGAGGAGTGTCTTTAAATCTGATGTTTTGTAGGCTATGGTTGCATGCCTTTTCAGAAAAAGGAGGACAATGAAGAGGAAGTTCAGAAGGGTGGATGGTGGTGCGAGTGAGGCGGAGATGTGGAACACATGTCAGGAATTGTCTTCCTCTAACTCGAGCGCACACGTCATTGGATAAGATGATATGATTGTAGACATGGAGGGCAATGATATTGTCGCGGTAGCAGCTCGCGGTCGCAATGAATTTATCAGCCTTGAACTGTTGAGAAGGTTAGTCGTGGCTTTGATTCCTAGAGGTGTTTCCTCAATAGAGTTGTGTGCAACATCTCCTTCTTCCTTTGATATATTGTGTATAGTCTTCTCTGTAAATATTTTTTTTTCTTTCTTCAGTTGTTGTGTGGCTGTAATATTGTAACTCGTTTTTGTACTATGATCTACGAGGAGTGTCTTTAAATCTGATGTTTTGTAGGCTATGGTTGCATGCCTTTTCAGAAAAAGGAGGAGAATGAAGAGGAAGTTCAGAAGGGTGGATGGTGGTGCGAGTGAGGCGGAGATGTGGAACACATGTCATCTTCCTCTAACTCGAGCGCACACGGCATTGGATAAGATGATATGATTGTAGACATGGAGGCCAATGATATTGTCGCGGTAGCAGCTCGCGGTCGCAATGAATTTATCAGCCTTGAACTGTTGAGAAGGTTAGTCGTGGCTTTGATTCCTAGAGGTGTTTCCTCAATATAGTTGTGTGCAACATCTCCTTCTTCCTTTGATATACTGTGTATAGTCTTCTCTGTAAATATTTCTTTTTTCTTTCTTCAGTTGTAGTGTATAGAGATTTTATATTAGAGGAGATTGAGATGGGAGTGAAGGGGGCAAAACGCTTCATGGTAGAACTTTGGGAATCTGTCTGTACTTAAATGTTTGGTACGGGTACATCTGTGATAAGCACGCTATACTGATGATCAATAGCTCACTTAGTTCTCTATTTTTAAGGTTGGTAGAAAACTAGACACTTGGAATGCTTGGAAAGATTTATCGCTAAAACATCATTACTTTGCTCGTGCAAGCTAGCTATAAGAAAAGGCAATACCTTATATATATTCAATCAGATTCAGGCTTTCTATGCTAATTTGTTGAATACATGCAGATTGGTTTTTAGGAGGTGGTACAGCAAATGGAAACAGTGGGAGTAGTCACAATAAAATTCTCTTTTTGCTATCAAGTATCATTGCAATGCTACTCCAAGTCAGAAATCTTCATTCTCCACACACCATTACTGTTCAAGTGATGCACCATTTCGGAAAGATAACTTGGAGCTCTCCATGTAAAGCAAAGAGTTGCTGCTTTCATACCTTCCTAAGGGTATGAAATTAAGTGCAAAAGAATGCAACCGAGATAAATTAATTTAAAGTTTGGTACATTATCTGTCAGATATTCCTGACAAACTGTGACATTTCCTTGTAGGCTTGTAGAATAATGTTTCCTCTATTGTCCTCATAAGAATTCAGGATAGTTTGCCTGTTCTTATACTAGGATATATGTATTTGTTACGATTTTTTTAGTACTCTAAAAATGCTATAAGGATCCTTCATTTGTGACGGAAAGTGCTTGCCCCTTCCCTGTGTTGGCGTGGAGTAATTGCCCCTTCTTAAGTTTGATTTTCCTATGTGTTTTTTACTTCTGTAAAAATTATATCTCATTCCAATGTGCTCATTTCTACATATTTTGTGGCAGGAGCATAAAAGGGATGCAATTGACATCATAGTCCTCCGAAAACTAAGATTGCATGGGTATATATATTGCTTGCCGTGTATACAATGCTCACAATCGAGACGTCAATGCTTATTATAGCTCTAACTTATTACCCTCGAATTATTTGTGTAAATGTTACCATGTATATTGGTGTAGTCAGAAAATGATGGATAATAATTCATATAAGAGGTGTTTAAGCCTTATATGAGTTTAGCTTTTCTTATGTATATTCTAACACGATTTATAGCATATACATGGAGAATTAAACAAACAGAGGTTTGTACAACAATCACTTTGCAATTTCCGCAGTTTAATATTTATTACACATACAAAAATCTTAAAGGTGTTGGTTTATGCTTGGCATTCCATCATTAATTCAGTTATAATGTGCATGGTATTTTTTTTCTATGGGTTTGTTGTGTTTTGGTCCAGACTGCAGTCAATTCGATGAGCTGGCTGACTTTGCCAGCAAGGCTAAATTGACGGAAAATATATGTAAATCATGTTTTAGTTAAAGTCCTTCTTTCAATTCACCTAATTTAATTTTCTTTAGAGCTGTTGTCGGTAAGATTTGGGTCCTACAAAAAAAATTGGCCATACGCTCCACTTGATTACAGAATCCTGGGGCATCTTTTTGTTGAGTTTCTATCTTTTTTGGCGGCTCGTTACGTGTGAGAAAAACATTGGAAGTCCCGTACGCCATTTGATCCATCATCGTGGATTTGGAGTGCTCGGTGTCGCGTCCCCCGGTCGATCGGCGAGATAGTTGTTGTTGCTGAGAATGTTGGTGCTACTGTACTGTGAGTAGCCAGTGCACTGGCAATGTATCCACGAATCAGTGCTATTGTCATTTAGGTTTGTTGGAGTATCCTGTTATGTTCGGATATTTGCATTGAAGTTAGAATTTCGGTTCTTAGTTTTGTATCTAACAGTACTAGATTAGATTAAAATAGTTGTTGCATGAGGCAATTCTTTCCGGTCGACCTATTATGGCCCTTATTTCCTTTGCAAGTCCCTAATTTGAATTTAAGAGGGCTCATGTTCAGGCAATGACCACGTGTGGTGGTCCGTACAAATAATGTATTAAGTTAAATTCGAACAATGTACATCACTACTGTACATTGCATAGCATAGCATAGTGAAATGGAAAAACTTTAAAGGAGGTTGTCTATGAGGTATTTGTGTTTAGTTTTTCTATAAGATATATAGCCATCCGTTTATACATCTCTTGTGTTCAGAAAAAAATTATATTTGTTGCCATAAAAAATATTTCATTATTAAAAATTATTTCTTACACCACTATCTCTCAATTATAGGTGAGAATCATTTCATGTGTATATTGGACTTTGGCAATGTTTCATATATTTGCTAGAGTTTAAAAGGTGCCCAATCAATGACAAGATAAGATGACTAATTTTTTTTTGAGCAACACACGGGCATAAAATTAATAGCTATATCATAATTTCAATATCGGTTATAATCAAGAAACCGTGTATATTATTTTAAAGGAGAAAATGCCATCTATTATTGTATTAATGGATGTTTAATTTTTTTGAGAGACATACATAATTGTACTCGGTATTACGGTGCATAAAGTGACGCACGTAGCAACGCACGGGCATTCAACTAGTACTTAATAATGTATAAGTTCTTTTGCATGGCTGTACCGGATCTCACTGGTGGTTTCCTTGTTTTGAATTCAGATTGCTTCAATGACTATCTGAAATGCATATATTTTGGGTGAGTGACTATCGTCCTCACGGGAATCGGGGAACCCCCAACCCCCCACATGCAGGAGTTGAGACGTGTCCTCCCCATCACCCCGATTCAACACCAATCTCGGTCCCCACCGTCTCCCTGGCAGAACATCTAGCAAAAAACCCCAATTGTCTACTTCACAAAAACATCGTGTTGCATCCTAGAAAAACCTCAGAAAAAACCCCTAGCCCTACGTCGTACAGTAGTCGCCGGCGACCGCCTATTGAAACCACGCCCAACCCCGACCCACCGATGGATGCATGCCACGCACCGCTGACCACACCCGTCATTCAGAGCTCCAGCGAGAATCTACCATCGCCGACGTCGCTCCTCCGTGATCCAGGATCGTCATCGGAGAAGACGCACGTCGCAAGGCGCACAACCACTTGCTCGCCGCTACCCTCGTTAGCGGCTTGCAGTTTCATCAGCATGATCTTGGAGCTACGAAGCTCTTTCTTGGTAGCTTCGATGTCCCTTTTCGGCAGTATCGCCGCCTACTAGTTGGAAACGACCTATTAGTGGCGTGTCGGTTTCGGCTTTAGTGGGATGTGTTGTTGAAAGTATCGTATGGGCACATAGAGGGGGAGGGGTTGAATAGGTGCTAGTCAAAATTTTAATAATTTTTATTTATTTATGCTTGATGCAAAGATAAATTCACTAGATATGTAACTAAGATGAATCTACCTATATGACAAGGATACCACTAAGCAAGATACAAGCAACAAGTAAAAGCTAAGGGATAGAAGTAACCATAGTAAAAGCGCGCGGAGACAAGGATGCATTTCCTCAGTTCCTCCTTTTTAGGAGAGTGGGTCTCATTGGAGGGTGTGAGGTTTGCCACAACGGGCTTGCTCAATGCCACTAAGGGCTCAACCTATTATTAAACTTCGCCACAAAGGTCTAGTTCACTTTTCGCTATCGGAATCCTTTAAGGCTGAATCCGGAGCCTTTACAATGAGCTTTGGGTACACGCCCACAACTAAATTGGGGGCTTCCAAAATCAATCTGTTACAAGAAACACAAGTAAGCAACAAGATGCCTCTAGGTTTTCTACAAGGAAATCTCAGGCTCAAATCACTCAAGTGAATGAGGCAGAAATGTAAATCGCCTTGGTGAAGATGTAGATCTTGTCCTTCTCCTTCAATCCTTCAAAGACCATAAATTTTGGATGCGAGGGGAAGGAGATCTCTTGAATTTAGTGGGCCCAACAATGGTGTTCTGCTTTTTCTGGCCGAGTTACCTAAATTTGAAGATGGAACGAGGTATTTATACCCCTTCATAGAACTAGCCATTTTGAGCCGTTGAAGATAAACTTACACCAGAGTCTATGGCCTCAAAGACCGGAGTCTCCGGCTTAGCATGGAGTCTCCGGACCAAACTTTGTCCTAAAGATTCCGTCCTGACTAGAGATTTCCAAAATTTCCAAGCATACTCTGGCCTTACGTCGGAGGGAGCATATGTGAGTTTATCGTATCCCAGAATAAAATGTCCGGATTCTCCGGGCATACTACAGAGGGGGCATCTACGAGTTTCAATGTATCCAAGAGAAAATTTTCCGGAGCCTCCGGCTGCCCTGACTCCGGAGTCTCCGGTCTTGGGACCCCGGAGCCCCCGGCCCACTTACACAACTAGGTAACTCCATACCTAGATCTTTCCTCTTTCTTGTTTTTGTGGTTCAATGCTTTAAAAGGTTAGTTACTAAACCACATGTATCACTTAACATAGGATTATATAATTACCAATGTTTTTGTCTAACACGCAAAACCAACCGAGAGATAAATAAATATTATTTTAATCTCCCCCTTTTTGGTGTTAGATGACAACACTAGAATTTGCAAAATAAAGCATAGACCAATTATCATGTTTCAAGAAAATGGAAAGGCTCCCCCTGAATGTGTGCTTACTAGAGAGTTTTTCAGAGAAATAAATAAAGCAACCTCTAGGTTCTAAGCCACTCTTCAAAGAAACAACATCAAGATAATAAAGAGATAGGTGGAGATCATACCTTCGGAATTGATATTTAGAATAATACCAATGCATGTTATGAAAATCCACAACCATTAATAATAATTCCATATGTCTCACATGAACAAAAGATAGGAAATAAACAAGGTTCAATTACAAAGCAACAACACAAACAAAATAGTTCAGCACAAATTGAAATGAACACAAGCTCTCCAGAAATGATAAAAGCATATGCTTGTGCCCGACCCTTGCAAATTCCTGCAACCTAGTAGAGAAATTCCCCCCCTTTGGCATCGAGACACATGCTACGTATCCCATAGATCAACCGGAGGCTTCACTGTCCTCGCTCTCCTCAACCCCTTCTCCGTCATACTCGGATTCCTTTCCATCAACATCTTTAGTTTGCTTACCTTTGTCCACATTGTAAGTGGAAGGCTGAGAGGAGATATCACTAAAAGTTGCCTAGTTGATTGCATCATAGTTCCACTTGCTATAGGAGATGGTTGTGTCAGACTTCTAATTACCATTAGAGGCGTCACCATCAGCGTCATCATCAGCCCTAGTGGATTTCTCCTTTCCTTGCACCACTTAAATTTCCTTAAGATGCACACCTTGATTGTGGAGGATGCGCTTGTTTTGAACATAAATATCATATTACTCTTTGTGGATAGCAGTCTTCATAAAGAGCATGGTCCCCTGAAATGAGTTGAGCTATTTCACTTTGGCCTTGGTTGGAGGAGAGGGATGGTCAATGTTAGAAGAAGGGTTAGCATTTTTTCTCCTAGCAGGAGGTGCATGATCCATATCCTCGTCTGGAGAAAATGGAGTATGAGAGCTACTAGGACCATCATCATTAGAGAGAATATGAAGCTTCTTCAGATTATGCAGCACGAAACCCCTGGTGTTTAAATCTTTCATCTTGAGCAAGATAAGCTTCATCACATAAGGGGCATAGAAAGGAGCCTTCTTTTCAAGGAATATCATTATACATCTCGAAGTGAATGAAGTACATCACATCAATCTACTTTCCCTCACACTCAGAACCTGCAAAGAAATTTTGATGAGCATGATACATGAGATTCACCAAGCCACCATGGATCTCATCTAATTTTCCTGCCTGAGGTGCAATGTTGTCTCGGAATATGCGGAGGATGATGTTATTTATCTACTTGAGACCCTTTCTTTCACCAGGCACACAGTCAGAGCAATAGAAATGTATCATCTTTCCTTTGTTGGGACCAAGCCCAACGTGATCCAATCTCTTCCTAACTGGAACCTTAGCACCTGCAAAGCAATATACAAGCAGCGAACCAAACTCTCTGAAGTTGGATTAATATTTAGTAGGCCATGTCATCTACTGGAAAGAGCGCATATCATCCTCATCAAATACAATTGTGGCAAAGGATTGATGAACCATAGGAATATCATAGTTTTGTTGTGTGACCATAAGCTTCTCCCGGCCAAGCTTCTTGGCCACCCACAGAGCCTCAACAAAATAATCCTTGCGCCCCAAGTACTCAAGGTTGAGGGGATATTGCAGGCAGACTGACTTTCTATTGCTCAACTTGTCATAAATCTCCACTTTAATGAGATTCATAGCATTCATATGATAGTTACTTCCATCTGTGTTGCTAGGCAGATCACAGAGACACCTCTTCCTCAGCTCACGGAAGTCCTCCTTTGACAGCCCTTCGACGGTGTCCAAGCTATCAAACATTGCAGCCGTTTCATTCTGAGATTGGACAAACTTTTACTCCTCAACATCCATACGCTTCTGGCCCTTCTCCTTTTTCCTCTGAACGGACTGTGGAACATAGCAGTCATGTTCTTTGTCATACTCGAGCCTATCTCCTCACCTTATGTTCTTGCTTGAGGTTTTGTTGAGATTAGAAAAAACATACTTGAACCTCCTATTCCCTGTTAAGTAGAGAGCACTAGGAAAGCATGTGGATAAGCACACATATCCATGAATATAATAAAATTAGGGACTTGGAGCAATTTGTTTGCTAGGAGGTGTATCTAGGCTAGAGTCTTTGCTATCAGGGGTCGGAGTCTCCGGTCATGACCAGAGTCTCCGGTATTTCAGGACGGATTCTCTGGACCTGGAAGAAATGAAACCGGATTCTCCAAACCCAGGTACAAATCTTGACAAAACCTATTTCAATAAGTTCCTACATGTTCTATTTGCCAACATTGAAGAAAAAGACCATAAGAAATCTAGGTATCTAGTCTAAATTGCTGCTAGGAAAACCTAGAGGGATGGGGAGAGATTGAAACCTGGATTTGACATGGTGAAGCTCCACGGAGTGGGGAGGAGAGTCCCTATGTGGTGGATAAGAGAGGGAGCAACCGACACGGAGGATCTAGGGGCGGCGAGGCGACCCTGGTAGAGTTCTAGAGGAGGGTGGCGATGGATGTGGAGAGGATGGCTTGGGGTGGAAGAGGAGTAACTTTGGTTTTCTCTCCACCTCGATCCCCTTTGTAATTTTTTTACAACGCCTTGGGCCAGAATCTCCGGTGTAAAGTGCCTCGAGTCACCGTACTAGCCGAAGTCTCCGGGCCTGATAGTCCAGAGTCTCTATCCCACTTCCTCAAAAACTGTGTGTGTGTGTGTGTGTGTGTGTGTGTGTGTGTGTGTGTGTGTGAAGATGAGCAGTTTTAAGAGAGAAAGAAGGGTTTGGGTGAATATTTTGACACTAATGGTATTCACTTGAGAATTGCAAGATGCAAATAGACAAGGCAATTTTCAAGTGTTTCCCATAAAATAGAATAAAAGCCAATAAAATCTCATGGAAACAAAACAAAAATCAACTCTTCAAAATGAAGAGGTCGGTGGCCTAGGGCACCATTCAAGAGAGTATGGTATGTCACCGCGAAGATGTATCTTGGGTGCATGACCAATTAAGAACTTTTTAAGCTCACAATTCATGAAATGAAAATAGAGATATAAATGAATTTTTACTATGGGCACCATTGGGGGAGGGAGAGCCCAATTAATCACCCCCCCCCCATTTCCATGACTGCACCTAAATAAA